>LUCM01006018.1:0-25525 GCA_008360955.1 Fasciolopsis buskii
AGCTGCCATCCTTACTAGAAATTGTCATTCAATTGGCTTATTGAGAGCTCGCTCGCATGCCTAAAGCGTGATCCATTTCACATGGACACATTTGTGCGTATGTTCTGTTAAATGGGCCGACAATCGGTGCACCGATCTGCCAACAAATGTGATTTTACGAGATCTTGAGAGGGAAAGATTGGTTTTCACGGATTCCGAAAATTACTGAAAATACTTTGGCATAATATCGAAATGACTTTGGAAATGGTAAACTCAGACGACCCGTTTCAATCAAATGTTCAGCTGTTTGACTTGCGTGTTTTGGGTCAATGATGATAAATGAAATGCTAGTGCAGCTTAACAATTTTCTACGAAGCTTTTCTGTTTTTCAAAGTTTCATTTTACTTTCAAATCGCAATTCGTTGATCAAAACCACTTACGAGACCTTAGTTCCGTGATCGCAAAACGTATGAAACATTAGGTCTCTGTAATTACACTTCGTAGCCCAAATATGAGTTCGGCCTCTTTCTTCACTACACCTGGTGAACAAGTTTCCATTACTCGTGTTCCTACCATCGTCCTGGTCGCCTATAGTGAAGATCCTTTGGAGTACTACTAAACTGAGTTCTAATCAACAGTAGTTCGGTTGGCTGGCTCTGCACGTAGAAATAACAACTCAGTTGTCGATAATTTTTCGATGCTTCTTCAATTTCAAGTAATTCTTCGCAGGCACAACCGATGTTGGCCAAGTGTGCCGGGCTACCGGCTACCTATCAATTAAAGACTATGGTTTATGCTCATCCGCGCCTGTGGACTCGTGGCATATTTTGGTGCGACCCCATTGCTTTGTGCTTCTGAACTGTAATTACACCAAAATGAAATTCGTCCATCCCGCTGAGCTTCTACGAGGCAATAATCACTAACACACGAGAACCACACAAGTCCTATATACTGCCGCAAATGCCACACGAAGCTAGTTGCCCCGTTAAATACTGCCAAATCCGTTTATCCGGATGGCACAATCAATAGAATGCATAAAAAATGAAACGTCAGTCTCATAGACGATTGAGAGCAATGGTAGATTACAAAACAAAGAAATCGGGAAAACTGTGACAATCGGCGTCTTTTTGAATTGAATGCGGACACTTGAGTAGGCAAAAGTCCAAATACAATACAATACAGTACAATAAAGAGCGCATTCAACTGATACCAGCGAGTTCTAATTAAGAAATTGATCAAGAAACATCAGTCAGGTTGCCAATGAAGTTCCCGTGCTGTATACTGAATTGACGCAAATATTAATTTAATCAGAGAGAATGAAAATATAGTTTGCGTGTCGGACACTCACCGAGTGGACGAGTTGAGCGTACGACGGCCGGACGAAATATGATTGACAGCGAATAATTTCAGATCCCGAGCCACTAACCGCCGTATCCACATTCGATGTAATCTGGAGAACGTGTAGCCAAGTCCACGTGATGAAGTGAGCCGCCTAGCACCCGGTGAACCTGAATAAATTTGTAAAAAATTAAGGTCAATAGTTAACGAGTTGAAATGACTAAGTGGGAAGAAAATACGCTACTCGCAACCTTGATATGAGCATGAGTACTAGATTTATTATTGACTTACAAACAGGGCTGCATCAATAATGTTCTTAGTCAGTAAATGACCACGTGGATCTGAGTTGAGGTGTAATGGTTCTCGCCATTTCGAATCTCTTGTTGCGGACAAATGATTTTGAAGTTCGTTTCAGAATATAATTCTACTAAAAATGGCAGCCACAAGCTGCGTTGTTATTGGCATCATCCCACCCTATCCGTTTTGCTAGCTATTAAAAAGCGGGTTTACCTATGCAGACACCACTACTTCGAGATCCCGCGATCACGTGGACGGCGTATAAACAGCACCAAGAAACGACTCACAGCTTGCAAACATGCTCGTCTTGGTGAAACTTTATGCGGCTCATCACTAATCCAAGTTTCAATGTCATGGTTACCGGCTCTTCCTTCCCCACATAGTGGGCTCTAGCGACTATGGGATATGCCACTTTCACTGCGCTCGTGTATGGTGGACGGAATAAAAACGAGCTGGATAAATAAATCAAAGAACTTACGTGATCGCTTTCGTTGAATGGGTTTCGACAGCTCTTTGGCAGGAGGAGAACTTTCCATTTTTGTAACAGTAGGAAGCACCGTCGCAACCTGGATTTGATCAGTTTTCTGCAACACCGCGGTTTGTTGTTTTATACTGGCGGCAGCAGCAACAGCTGCGGCTGCCATGGCTGCAGGAGTCCTCATTAAAGTTGAAAGTATCGGTGGTCGATCAATCTTAGAGTGTTCGGGTAGTAATTTCGATTCCAATGGACACGGTTCAGGTTTCATGATCAAACCATTGGGCAACGAAGCCAAGCAAACTAATTGTGGGAAGAAATCGTTTCCAAACATTAGCCCACAGAGGGAATGTGGGGAAATGTGATAAAGTATCAAAACCAGAAGTATATCATTTACCCACTTAAAACACATTTTAACATAAACATTGACAAACTAAGAAGCAAGGAATAAAACAATCAAAAGGAAGCGATGACGGTACGAAACTTCTTTTCATCACATGAACTGGACTCGAATAACCATCAACCGAAGTTGGTTGATAACCAACTATAAGAACATTAAGACAGTCAAGAGCTGATAAACATTACTGTAGAACTCACAACTAGTGCAAGAATACAGTGAACCAACACTGACTTTCTGGACTGAGCATTGAAAGTCGATAAGGCAAGAACTGTACAACCAAACCAAACACGCTATAGAGACGATCCAAGACCAACGAACATGCGAAAGCATAAGACATTTTGAGTCCAAACGATCAGTCGGATGCAGACGAATGCTTGTTCAACTGCTAACTATGCTGATTAGTGAGTAAGGATGCAAAAACATGCTGTCGCATGTGCTGAAAGGGCCAAACAAAGGAACGTGGTGCTTCGATGTTCATCACAGATACATCGAGTGGGCAAAAAATAATCAGCTCAGTCGTAGATGCACAGCGCGATAAAATGAGCACCCAGCATACAATGCTTGAGTTGTGTTCCTCCAGTGGTGGTCAAGTAGACTGTTTTCATCAAAACAGTAACATGTTCCAATTGCAGATCCGCTGATCACTTTGATGGTAGACAGGAATTCGTTGCCGCCGGGCTCGCCACCAAATGTGACGTGCAGAATTCACTTGGCTCTATGATATTCCAAGTTTTAGGGTCGTGGTTGCCGGTACCCCTCCCGTGTAGTGAGCCCTAGTATTTATGGGGTATGGTCTTCGACTTCACCCATGCAAGGAGCAGGTCATAGCTGCAAGCACACGTCATCATGACCATCATGAAAACCGTACTGAAAAGAAACAACAACCGTTGCACTGTAACAAAATCAGAAGTAGATAGTCCAATAACTCGTATTTTTGTCGACCGTGGCAATAACAATCCCGAATTTTCTTGACACGCTGACCATTAGTCCATCGACAAATCCATCATCATCCACAGCAGAGCATTTGTTAGACTCTGAACATCTGGAAAATTTTCCACCGGCAAAATGTTTTTATTTAGGCTCGAACCTTGGAACCTGGGCACCCAACTAGGAAGGCAGGGAGCCCAAACCGATGCCAAAACCGGAACTAACTTCGAACCCCTACGCGAGATCAGCGCTTGACCACCGAGTAGCTTCTTCTATTATTACCAGTACTTGAGAAAGAGTATGGAAAGATAGACGATGAGTAAGCACACCAGCTACGTAACAGAGTCACCGAAGATGATGCGGAGCGATTATCTTGGCCAGACGAAGACTGTCTGTACCCAACAAAGCCACGTGTCTTGTCACCGATGTTCCCATCAGACTCGATAAATGCTTCGGAGACGTCGGTGCGGAGCATCCTCAGTGCAATCGCAGAACGCTAAGAACTGCACTGAACATCCTAAAAAATGCGAAGTTTGACTGACAGTCTGTTTAAGTGGAATGGCAAAATTACCAAACAGGGAATGAATCAAATGGAAGGATTTTTGATGTAATACAAAAACCGATACCTTACCCAATGCTTGCAGTTTATTAGACGACAGAGTGATTAAACATTAAAAGCAGATTTGAAAAACATCGCCCTGAGGTGGTTGACTCCATTGGCTAAAGGTGTAAAACATTCAAGATAAAACACACGCCGATCCAAGAGAATATATTTGAAAAGTAATGAAACCCAGTTACTCTCTGAAAAACTGCAAAGTTAGTGCAAGACAAACGACCCATGTCACGTGTAGTCAGTCACTATAGACAATTCCGAAGCTATGCTTGTCCACTGTGTATTGCTGGTACCCTAAGTGTTGCGTTGTTGTGTCATGTCTGTGTGATTGGGCGCTGTTCGCTTTGCTAAGGTGGCCGACGCATCAGTCGTATAACGAACGCAAACGGATTACTGCGAGCGATCAATCAGACAGACATACAAGGGAACAAACAAACATGACCGTGTGAGGGAGTGAAAAGGCCACGGAGCTGAGTGATTACGGATTATCGATCAGTTGTGCACAGGGGAGTTTTTATCACATGGTATTTCTGGGGCAGAATGCTGACATTTGACAAAATACAACATTGATATGCCCAAATGACCCGCACATTTCTGTTGGGGCCACATTTGGGAATCACATGACGAGAAGGATTTAAAAGTATGGAAAATTCTGGCAACTCAAATGGCCGTGCACAAAGCGGACTAGCTATGAGAGGATTCAAAAGAACTCCATAGTATGGATAGGGTTTTCGTGATATCGCTTCATATTAGAGACACTTTTGAAGCATGTACCCACGTTACACGAAGTAACTAATAACGAACTGGACATTTTCCCAGCTAGTCTCTGGCTGATTACAGTACTGGTAAAGAGGCCAAATGCTAGAGAGTTACGTTGCTCTTCGTTCATATGGCTACAACAATAATCCATCAAGAACAAGAAAGGCAACGATGTGGTGGGGCGAAGAGCGTAAGTAACGGTGAGGAAATCTTTTAACCTAACACGTGTTTGAACCAGAAGCCAACGACAGCGAACTGTTGTTAGTCACCAAGATAGGTGACAAAGGGGACAAATCATTAGTCCCCACACCTCATTGAGTTGACCTTGATACAGTGACCACTCCAGTCATTCGTATGACCATAATAACGGTATAGGAACAATGTTTACAAATATGCCTCCCAGGGGTAATGTTTGTTGTGTTTAGATGCACTCAAAATCGATGGGGAAATCGCGATTTGTCTACAATTCGTACTGATTTTCGCAAACCGCACGGTTTGCTTTGGTGTTCTCGCGCTGCCGTTACTATTTTGGTTTTGTGTTCATCGAACATAGGTAACCAGTCATCCCCATAGGTTTCGGTCACCAGACGTCGTAGTCTGTTAATGTTCTTCCCCCATCACTCGTCAGAATATCAAGCCGTCAGATACGTACATTCTTGCCTTCCGCCAACTTATAATCATGATCTTTAAAATTAGAATTCATTGAATGTCTTCCCACAGTCCGACTATAGTGTCTTTGGTTCATGGGTTTTGTCCTGCCGAAACTGACTGTCCAATAAGAGTGTGCACTTGGCCTTAGAGATTTGATGCTATCGCAACAAATTATGGGAACCCACTTTGTCGAACGTAGATATCTGCGCACTCCAAAAATGCTAACCGCGATTTGTTTTGCAAACACTCAAAAACAAAGTCACTGACCCATATTAAGATAAGATATGGGATAGTAGACGACCTTGAGAATCAGACAAGGTCACAGTTAGAAATTTTACAACAACGAGAACACGTGAATAGACTAGTTATAAAGAATGGGGCATGATGTCCAAGCGCCTAACCATTTAGTTCAAGGGAAAAATAGGTGGAACCTTGTGACTGTTTCTTCAATTTAGAGAAAACGAACGAACGGCTAAATACGTGAAACATTGTTAATTGAAAGAACAATGACTGACCAATCCTTGTTTTTATTTTAATCGTGGGAATCCCAAATAAACGACTTTCGGCGTACACACAGTGACCGAGAAAGAAATGGATGCGAGAGATTGATGGTATCTTACTTCGAAGTGAAATCGAACACAACATCGTTCCGTGCTGAAGATCTGAACTTGTATATGCGTTTAACTGTATTGGCCGCACACAAATATCTTTCCACTTCAGTCTTCTAGAAAATAAGGCGACTCCATAGATAACATGGACCGTCGATGACCATGTACGAAAGTTGGAGACGAGCCCGCTGCATATCATAAACTAATTCGCCAACTCCCGGGCTCCACAGACCGGCTGGAAACCTGTGTTTCTTAGTGGTGGCTCGCGTTTTGAACTGGTCATCAAAACTATAACATCATCCAAGACAAGGGGTAATGCAGTATTGCTTTGGTTAGTTCCATCTCGAGGCACTGTAGGACATCATCGGAGATGAATAGAGTCCGCCCATGCAACACCATTCCCTGCCTATCTTTGCCATCAGATACCTCTTTGCGCCAATTGACTTCGATGGTTCGCTGATTGCGAAAACCTCCAATCTGATACTCTCACCTCACGGTGGGCAGGTTTTTGTAGCCGCAGATGAAAATGGGACGAATAGCATCACGGCAGACACGAACCTTAGTCCACAGGCTTAGTTCAACAAGAGTCTACGTCCTTTTTCAGATGGAGAAAAGGTCACTCAGTGTTATCGATCTGAGAGTTTCATCCTTTGCCCGCATATTTGAGTCTAGGTATTCTAATGGAAAAACACTTTAACTAGTTGACCGTTGAACAGCTGCTACATTGAGAAGGACTGATGGTCACCTCTAGCCAAATAGACTTCATTCGGTGAAGGGCAATCTGAGACGTGGCGAGAGTCTTCTGAAACAATGATATCGCCGAATAAACCCAATTAGAAGATGGCTTTCTGATCCGGCTGAAGGCCAAAGTAGTCAACTACATTTTCTATTCACACAATATCTTCATCGGTTTTTCAGAAATCAACCACCGATGCAGCAGCCGGAAGAATATTACACTGTTCGCAAAAAAACGCCTTCTTCGAACAAATGAAAAACTGTACAGAGATGAAATCCTTCCCGACAAAGAAAACAACTCGATTTTTTTAGGCTCATTAGCAAGTAGTTCAGCCGCTAATGAATGATGTAACCACAAATACTGGTCTAGGTGCCCATGAGAAATCCTGTTTCAAGGATAGAAAATTTTTATATGATAGCTGAACGAAGCGCAGATTCGTTGATCTGGAAAATCGCGTTAGTGGTTGTATTCACCGGTGGCAAGGTGTGCCGCACCGTACTTCAAAGGCAAACTTGACGAATGCCGTTGCTCTCCATACATACTAGCGTGCACCCGCCTTCCACAGATATGAACTGAAGCCCCACTGGGTTGGATCGTCTTGAAAACGGTAGTTTCACCGATTTCAAAGATAGACTTTTGAAAACAGTCTGGATTACTCTTCTTGAACAACGGAAATACCAACTCGTTTAGTCAACTGTTCTTCATTCACATTCAAAAAACAACGTTTGCGTGACTTTCATTGGATAGATACAGGAGTAAATACGCTTCTTTCTTTGCTGAATCGACAGTGCTGATGGAGGTCGTACAACATGGCAGGTTACTGGTAACGTCCGTTGGATAGTCCCGAGTAGAGCTGAGAGCATCAAGCGCAAGTTGCCTTAGTTTGTCTTTTATGAGGTGTTTCAGGCGTGAATGTAAGGAAAAGGGGCATGCCCATAACTAATAGGGCCCACCACATAGATGGATCGGCAACTGTGACTCTGAATCTTGAAATGGTATAGGACCATATAAGGTTTCATTAAATTAAGTGTGGTAACGAACCGGACGACAGGGAGCTGCCGATCACCACCCTCACTCTGGGAGTATCGTTGATATTGGTCTGTAGTTTCGAACCGATTTGACACTCAAAACGAATCCCATGATTTTCGCTCCCGATACGGTAGACAGAACCTGACAAAATTACAAATGAGTTTGGTCAGATTACAATGTCCCAACTCAAAGGGAGGGATACTTGGAAAATAGCATTTTAAAAACAAAGCGTTTTAATGACAGTGTATGCGAAGAAGAAGAACAATACGAAGTAAGTTAGCTTGTGGAAAGTTTCAGATTAGTGATTGGAGCAGCTTTCTGATCGCGATGTTTCACCACTTTTCATGTCCTCACACCATGGCGTATTCGAAGGGGGTGGATCATTGAAGCGTTAATGTTCGGAAAAAACTTAATACGATAGATAATATGCCATCCGCACTTTATTTCAGAATTGTGGCAAACCTATTCAGGATTCTGTAAACACGTGACACCTTTTCATGAGGTCCGGCAACAGCATGCCTACTCATAAATTAAGGGATAATACGAATGAGGACACCAGTGTGGGTAGGATACATCGCATTTCGCGCATATGACAGCTGCATATCAGTAACGAATCCAGTGTCAGTTTTCGATGGTTTTGATAATTCTGAAATATACCGAAAAACGGCACTTAGCACATTGACGGCTCATCCGTTTGAGTAGCCTGCTTAGATATTACCATAACTCATCAGATGGAATTTCCGCTCAACTTTTGGTTTCTAAATATCCGAATAAGCACAACGAGAAGTTGTGATGAGGAAAAGCAAAACAAAATTAACTGTTTTGAATCGATCACTTAGGCAAAAGACTAGTCAACAACAAGGGATCTGTCTCGGCATAAAAAATAAGATTAGAACATTTATCGTGGCAAAAGTACATTCGGAGTAACAAATACAACACTCAAGGCGCCATATCTCAAATTTGAGAAATATTTGGTAGTGGTGTGATAAATTCTGTAAATGGGGTAACATCAACTAGAAAAAGTTCGAAGTAACAGCTTCAAACATTTGGGATTGGTGTGATTATATTGACTTTAGACGAAAACGAACACATTTAGGACTTAGTTGAAACGATAGCGCGTATTCTAAATGACATCCTTTATGCATGGCTGTAGTGGAAGGCGGCGTGCCTCATAGCTAATAGGGCTGACTACACGGGAGGGAAAGGAAACCGGCAACCATCACCCAGGCCTCAATAGGTCATGTGTCGACAGCGAACTGCGATCAACAAATTGGTTGAATGATCTGTGATTCGAACCTCTGATCTTTCTAAAATGAAAGATGCTTAATCTTCATGACCGCCGCCAGCGGTTTGACTGAGTTGAGTTAATCATTATGCAGGACCGTTCGATGTTTTGCCTTACAACCGAAAACTGTATTCAAGGTGAACTGTTCAGAAACGCAGAGGGCGTATGTTGTGGAGATCCTGCATGGTACTACACTAGTCCAGATCATGGCTGATAGTCCTTCTCATTATCATGTCTGAACCACACTAAAAATTCACAGAACAGAAATACCTAGGGCAAAGCTCAGCTAACAAGTCCTAATGTAAAATGCTCACCGTCCCAACAAGGCGAAACCATTCAGGCTAGCTAAGCAACTGGCCGGTATTCCCTTCACCACGTGATGGAAAGCGAACACCAGGCTCGGTTAAAGTAAAAAAACATACCATTCAATCCAATCCCTGGTTAACTTATTAATTAACTAATTATGTTAGTGCGCCGGCTGAAAAGATAACATACAGGCGCAGCGTTGCAGAGGGTTTCATAGCCCACGCAAGTCAGTGTTTGGACACCGAGTGTCGTAGTTTATGCATTGGATCCAAACCGCTCTGTCCGTCGCATAAGAACTATGAAATGGAGCGATCTTTTTGGATGAAAAAACGATTGTACTAACGGCAATCACAATAGGCGTGGTGCAAAAAGCGAATTAAATTTGTGCCTGGACGTAACAAGCGTGAACTTGCGACGATTCGAATAAAAGGCCAATAAACTGAAACTGGTATGGCTTTAAGAGAATCTAAAGGGATACAAACTCCAGAAACCAACTTGATCAGTGTCGGTAACTCCGCAGATCATTACATGGCTCTGAATGGTGAGGGTCGAACACCCCATTTTTAACCGATAATTACTTATTGGTTGATACTAGAGACTAGAAGAAAAAATAACAAATGCCAAGCGCTAGAAAAATCGTCCGACCGTAGCTTGGTCGATTATTGAATTATTTACTCACCGATAAGCTAAAAGCTAAAATGAATAGCATAAAAATATAATGAGTGCTAACCATTAACCACTTCATAGAATGCTTTGCTTATAATAACTTTAAATGAGACGTACCCACTACCACCAGATCCGAAAACGCGTATAACCCGAAAGCACAACAATTTTGTAGACATCCTGGCTAATGGAAAGAAAGTTGTTCGGCTGGCTAATTCGCCTTAAAACGTGTCCGTTGTACCACGTGGTCTGCTTCTTTCAGACGAATCATCCGTCTGGTTGTAGGCCGACCTGGATTGATCAGTGCACACGAGACACGGACAGACACGTGCACGAAGGGAGACAACACGCACTGGATAAACAGATGGTGTCAGTCGTCTAGACAGCAGTTTTACTAAAGGCGAACCAAACGCTATTCACATGGACGGGACGGAATTTTCATAGTCTGGTCTAAGACAAGTGACATCAAATTGGTTGGCAAAATGTTTTCAGTCAGAGCGCAGATGAAATGCAGAAATGTAATACCCATAACGACCATTTGAGATCAGTGTATTTGGTTGTTTCCTTGCCTATCTGAGGAACAATAACAATATACCAAATACTAAATAGTAACCCAGGTGAAAATGGATGCACCAGTCTATAATCACTTCTGACGAGTTACTGTAGGCAGAGAACACTAACCATATAAATTTGTGCCACATGTATTAAACAAAACCAAAGCAATAAACAGCAAATTAAAAAAAGGACACTCACGAAAATCAATGAAATACGACTGGAGTTTAAGCCAGTCCGGTAGCTGTCGCTAAAACGGTTTCCACTGCGGCCAACCATGGGAACCAATCGGAGACAGGTGTGACTGCAGTCAGCATACGACCTTGACAGCCAATAAACCGTTGGTTGAAATTCGACGACGTATGTCAGGCTCACTCCCTATCAGTGTTGTTGGCATTGTGACTGTTCGATCCTTGCCGGGGCTGTGGGTCTGACGCATCGATCGATAGACATTCGCGGGGCTCTGATTAGTTGAGTGAGCATGTGGGCGTAACGTGCGCTTCGCCTGCTGTCTAAAGTAGCGGTCCGAAAAGGACAGAGGCCTTTCCCACAAACTATGTTCGTAGTACGGAGTTAGGACCGGCCGTCGTCGCCGTACTTGACTTGGCCTATTTACAACCGACTCTTATGTAGTCACTCCGCCTTAAGTTTATCACAGACACTTTTCTTCACCTAAACTTCGGTTGTATACCCGTTCTCTCATTTTTTCGACTTCCCTTACATAAAACATCTTTGATTTTAGCAAACAAAGTAAGCTCGGTCTGTCTCTCTGTATTGCTCACAATTATTTGCAGCAGTTATTTCTCCTCTCTGTTTCTGGTACACTCAAATTTTCGTTTTAAACGCAGCAGCATCAAATACAGCTGATGCATACTTTCACTACAGAGCATTCTAGTGAGTTTTACAGTTTTCCCATTGTTTAGGAGCCTTTGACTATCACTCAGTGGCTTCAGACTGCTCCTAGTAGCGTTGACGGGTTTCAATAAACGAATATTTCTTCACTGAACCCAGCTATTGGTGGGATTTCCAAATGGATGCGTTACTGGGTCACGTGATTCACACGTGATGTGCCCGCTTGTTGTGCGGCGACATGAGCGTGTATTATTCTGGATCGGGACCAATAAAAACGAACTAAAGTTACTAAATAATAGCCAGGGGATGCTAAACAAGGGAGAGGGACAGCATGATGGTCGTGTTTGCATAAATGCATCAGAGAGGATACAAATATATGTCGCGAAAACAAAAGCACTTGTCAACCCGTTTTTTCCCTCGCTATTTTTTTCTCGCTCACGCCTACTTCCTCTAGAATCCGCAGCGCATCCGAATCTTTAGTTTGACTTTGGTAGTTGTTCAAACAAATACAGCCAACCGCTCAACGGCTTCACTAACTTGGATACTCCAGATGTTTAGTGAAAACTTTGGTAAGCGTGATGCTTTACATGTCCTGTCAGCACAAAAGGCTTGCTAGCGAGACCCTCTATTTTTAAACCTTAATCAAACTACTACCAGCTGTACGATTTGAAGTGTAAACATGGACTGTATTTAGCCTTATGTTTGTCACTTATATGGGATTTTAGTAGTTTAGCCAGTACTATTTTTACTCGGGTTGATTTTTTCCACCCATACAACAGAAAAACTACTGACCGTTAAGGTCCGTAAATGGTACTATGGAACCATAGTTGATTATTAGTTGAAAACCCCAATAGTTTATCCTGAATGGAATTCATCATCTAAGCATGTTACCTGTGAACCTCTACACTCATTTGTCTGCACAGGTTTTGGTCCCGATTGGTGAGATTATTGAGCTTGAGCTCACCTTGGATTTCCTTGTTCCGTACTTTCCAGATCGGTCGGCAGACCCTTCGTGAATAGCTGCCACAGTGCTTGGTACTCTCGAACTACTGACCGATGATGGTTGGCGGTTGTTGTATAGTTGAGTTTCAGCACTGGTTTTCACAGATTTAATGTGTTACGTAGCGCTAATTTTGATACTTTCTTCATCCAGTACATTGGCACAGTGTAACTTCGTAGTTTGCACCGTCAGTTATCACCAAAATTGAATTAAGTTGGTTTCATTAGGGTTTCTGGAGTTTGTTTTCATAAAGCTAGATAGACACGTACACAGCTATCGTATTGTACTGTAAGACGAACTTCTGCGAGGCAGAAAATTAGATTTCAGCGAGTAGAACGATGAGAGGCTAATATTGTGAACCTCACTGTAGCCCAGAAACCGAAGTAGAAGAAATTATGAACTATGGAGACTGAGATGGAGATCTGCTATAACTTTATCCAGCTTAACTGCTATCCATGCATAAAACGAGACAGTAGAACAAGTACAAAAATTATCCTGAGAAGAAATCAGTTTAAACGTTGAATCAGTGGATGAATATGAACGCATAGGAAACAGATGCCCGGGTGAGGTGTGCACGGGTTTCTTTAAACTTCTTCGTAGAGCATGGCTTGAGACAGCACTTTGGGACAAGTAAATCAATAGGAGATACATAGCTGATACTTGGTGAATCTCTGTAAACCATATGCAGATTATTGTTACGTTGGTGCAGAAAGATTACAGGTCAATAGATTAAGACAAGGAGAATACACTAATGAAATATGAAAATGACGTGATCGAAGATTTTTGTAGTGAACCAATGTTTCGATTACCATGGTCTTCATCAAGGTAGGTTTGCAATCTATTCGATTGTGGATTGAACGGAACTTCCACATAGACTATAAGTGAGTGATGTCAGAAGGGATTTTATCCTCCAGTTTGAAACAGGCTATCATAACAAAGAAACTTACTTATTTACTTTCAAGCTGCTGATTCCTTCAGGAGGATAAGTTGGTTTCTTGGTCAGCTCTGATTAGAGCCATCCATGCGCTGCGATCCGCAGCGATGTCTGCACACTGCAAAATCCAGTTGTTCTTCCAATTGCGTACACCGAAAAACGACTGGAGACCTAGCAATAGTGCTAACCCAAGTCTTCAACAGGACAACATTTCCAGTATGAACGGGGTGACGATAATAGGCTCCTTTTCGTTAATTTCGTCTCCGATTGGCGGAGAACGTGACCGAACCACTGAAGGCGACGTCTTTGGAGAACCGACGAAGCCGTTCGACGTTCATACAGTGCTGGTGTCCAACGAAAGTTGAGATAGTCGTATCACTTGGTTTATGTTATATAGCGGTGGCGCAAATGGCCAACACTTTCTAGCCGGTTTGTATCTTCTGTCCTTAATGACCAGGTTTCGCATGCATACTTAGGTGCTGGCCCGACGGCGGCACGCTAAATGCACAGCTTCGTACGGAGGCTTATTTCGTTGCGAGACCGCAATGCTTTGCGAAGTGATAAGAAGGCTTACCTGGAGCAGTCTGCGCGAAGCCTAACCCGTCTCTGGCCTGGCTATTCGGTTGGATAGTGCAGCCGAGGTACTTGAAGTGAAGCACCTGTTCCAGGGTATCATCACCGATGTGGATACAAGATGACGGGTCTTGCGAAGTTGTGAAGAAATTCTTTTTGATGTGCTTACCTCCAAGTCAACAGTCATGACTTTGCACACAATCCGGCCTAGGACCGGCTACACAGGTGTAGGCCCCTCTCCCAGAAGAACAGTGTTGTCGGCAAACTCGAGATCGATGGCCCAACGATCGTGGTTAAAGTATATTCCCCGAAACTTATTAAGGGCATGACGGATTATGCTGTCCATAGCAAAGTTGAGTAAAATCGGTGACAGCGGACAACCCTACGAACACCTGAGTCAAGGGGGAATTTTGGAGACTCTTCATCGTAGGCGCGGATGCACGCCTGTGTTGACGAGTGGTATGGTTCTAACAGCCCGACGTAATTTTCCGGCATCCCGTCGGTTCGAAATGCGTTCTGAAGTGTTAACGGAGTCAAACGCTGCATGGCAAACAAGATTTGAAGATCTTGAGTGAGATGCTATTCTCATCGGGTGACTTCTTGTCTTTCATTATCTGAACGGCTGAGATGAGTTCTGATTCGTCGGGAGACCCTAGATCAGTTTGGATTGGATGGAAAAGCTATTGAGAAGCTGACTGAAGAGTCCGATTCATCTTTGAAGCCTTTTTCAGATCGTGATGTGAGGTGGCCACTACAGTTACAGAGCTTGGAAGGTGGAGGCTGCACATTTCCTGTAAAGGAGCGTGTGAGTCTGAAAAGCTTCCCGAAATCTCCAACGGCGGCTGCGTTTTCCATGCGGTGTGCAATTTTATGCCAATACCTTTTTCGATCGCTTTTTGCTGAGTGTATAGATTCGCAGCGGCCAGCGTGACGGGTTGTACAGTCTCGCGTCTCTAGTCTGAACACACCGGTTAGGAGATTCCACAGATATCCCATCTTTTCTGTTCCATTCGACTTTTTCTAGCTGTTCAAGGGATGCGCGGTGATGGATAGTTTTATTCCCATCAACAGATCATCTAGGCTATTATCTCGGATAGTTTAGATATGATATCGTCAGATATAGGGTTCTGACGTTATCTGGGATTGTTAACTTGGACACGTCGACTCTGTGGTACGGTTGAATTTTCTGTCTTGCTGAAAGGTGAAGCTTTATGCGAGTGGGTACCAGTGTATAGTTCGTGCTGTTGACATTTCCCAGTATGCCGCCACGGTATGATGATGACCATCAGGAACACACTACAATATAGTCGATGTGATGAGCTGTCCTGCCGTCATTTTGGTACCACGTCAGATTGCCGAAAGCGAGTACTGACCGATTGAGATCCGCAAACGAGACCTAGCAATTACAGTTTTTGCATCGTTCATCGAGACCGAGTCTTCCTGGTTTGTGATGGGTGTGTTCATCTGTTGGTCCAGTGCAAGCGTTCCAAAGTCCTGCAATTAGAAGGATGTCGCGCCTTGGGATACGGTTGACTAAACCCTGAAGTTCGCAGTAGAATGCATCTTTAGCACTAGACTCAATCAGTAAAGTAGATTGCGATGACAGTCACGTTGAAAGGAGTGCCTCTGAACCGTTCCACGGAAGTCATAGAGAAATTGGTTCACTGGCGATCAGGGCCTTGTGAACTCGGCTGTTTATTGCGGTTGCAACAGCATGAATCCCCGATTTGCCTTCTGACCTACTGTGATACACTCGGTAGGATGCGCATTTCTGGAGGACTTGGATATATCAGCTTCGGGATTCGGGTAGGGGCACTTCGGAAAAACAAATAATGTCTATTTCGTAATCTTAGGATGTAGGCATGGAAATTCGTTGGTTACATGTAGCCAAAAGAGTTCTCACGTTACAACAGGCTATATGCATGCGAGAACTTGTGTTTAGTACCAAATGACATAAGGAGTGTACGGAAAAATCGATTATACCTTACATCTACCAACAACGCTGTGCTATTAACATTATATCATTCACAACATGTGTTTAGGTTTACATTCCTAGTTCGTGGCTGGGTTAACGCGGACGCTAGGGGAGCACAGGGCGCGTCGCTTACCGGGGCGCCCTAGAATGGTGACAATGAACCGCAGAGACAAAATCCATGAAGACATTTGAGAATAGCGTAAGAAATGACATCCACAGCGCCATGTGATACACTGTACGACTGGAACCACCAGCCCTCGCAGAGCCAAGTATTAGCTGGTGGGCAAATGTAGGGAGCCGGTGGCCAGGCAGGTGGTTCATAATAATTTTGGAGGTCTACCAAACGTGATATTGGTGGCGGTGGCTCGTAAGGAGCCCATTCGTCATTTGATAGAATTGTCCCTTGGAGATTTTTCGTGCAACGCACGTGATGCAGTCCGATACTGCTTCAAGCTAGCCTGTGTAGGCAACCAGATAACGAAAACCGTCGCGACAAGCAGAAGTGAAATTCAAACATTCCGCGAAAGGTATTGGACGGAACGTATTCCACCCACGGAATATGTTCAACCATGTATATAATCACATGAGCTGTGAATATAACGCGAACTTGGTTCCCTTCTGTTGTGGTCTTCTGGCTGACTTCATTCGCATAGACTGGATCATAAGGGGTAAAAATGGAGAAGGGCAAATGATGTAGGTCAATTTGTCTGGTGCGCGACGGACGTTTGGGGTGATGGTTCTAAATCGCCCCCATAAAATCTTCGAGTTTGGTAGTTCGAGTGTTGGCACAATCGCTTCGGGAATTCGAGATGCTGGAATAACGCTAATTAAATTAGTTTTGCTGACAGTAGTAGTCTTGGTTTTTGTAAGCGAATTTGCCTCCATTTGGAGAGGGCTGTAGGATAAGATATCTGGACAAGTAGCTTTTAACGATCGGAGATGTTTGAAGTTTTCCCCTGGGAAATACGTTTTCATTTCTCAGGTGAGATGCGGGTGAGCAGACGCAGTATTCAGGCTGTAATACAGATATGCTAGGAGATCTGCTATCTACAACGAAGCGTAAATCCATACCAGAGAATTTTATATCATTGGCACCCCAAATCTAACCACTGAAACAGGCATTTGCTCATTTTATCCTCCGTTTGATTCAGTGGGGTTAGGATTTTATGGAACTTTACCCATGAAGTTTATGAGCAATTTCTTCGAGTCTTCTCAGGGGTTTGAGTAAGCGCGAAGGGATGCGGCCGATGTTAGTAAATACGGTTCTAATGGGACAGTAAACATGGAAGGTTGCCTTGGGTGTTTTTACCGGTGTGTTGAGAGCATGTGCAATGTTAAGGGAAAAACCAGAATTATGCGACGAACAGGGATCATTGAGGCGGGGAAACGGTAGTTGGGGAGAGTTGCCAAGGTGTCGAGAATCTCCCTAAAGTTACATGATCAGTGAGGTACCAGTTATCAACTGATCAACCTCTGGTCAAATGCCTTGTTGACACTGCCAAATGATGGATCCACGGGTTCAATACCTCAGAGCATTCATTAGAAGTCCTTATGAATCAGTGGTTTCATCAAATACCACTTCTCAAGTTAACTCAGCGTCTGTTTTACACTCCAACTCGCTAACCATCCAGTTATCAACACTTTGTCATCCTTCCGACAGCCAAAGTCGTCCACTAAGCTGGACGATCGATAACAACAAATGTAACCATATGTTCCCTTTTCACATTACACGAGGCGGTGATTTCTAGCTTAATGTTTAATATAGCTTCCGTACTATCCTGCGGCTAACTTTCTATTGGGAACTGAACATTCGAGGAATCACTAATCAAGGACAGTACAACAGTCTGCGCAGATACACGACAACAGGCTTCTTGTCTTAACCTTAAGCTGTTTCGTCCTGGCATACAGAAAATGTACAGAACTTAGGGTCTAAGTGAAATGGTAAGACGATCACTTGGTGAGACAAGCGAGACAATTCAGAATGCTTTGCGATTATTCTATCTGAAAATGACACTCCCTTGGTTGGTATAGGAGAAGGCCACGAGCGGATGCAAAATACTCAAGGCCACTGCTTCGGTGCGATGAGTCATGCAGAGTGGAACACGATCATAGCCAAAAGAACAGGATTCACTGACACACCGCTTTCGCATCAGATGTACAACGCGCGGACTGCAAGCCCACGGACCAATACGGAATCAGCGCCCTAGTTAGCGGACGGACTGAAGGCAGTCAGACGGGCGGCGTTCGAAATTAAGACCAGATTGATAGTGGGCCCGAGAGAAGCGGATAAGTCAGTCAATGAGCTTAAACATGAGGAGATCTACATGAGTTTTTAATTTGATCATGACACATCGATGACAGTCGTGTTGACCGGTGAGAATCCACTGGTTCGTCCTTGCTTGGATAAGCTTAGGAGGGCTGAATGAAAATCAAGCCAAAATACTGAGGTCGATAGAGTTAGTGACAACGATAATAAGATTTTAAAACAGATCAGATAAGTCAAGGAGTGAGTTTGATGAGGGCGTGGCTAAAATTTTTAACAGAGAAAACTGAGTTTAATAACACCAGAATAGCTGTAAAAACACCATAGAGTAGATTGATATCAATCGAATAACAAAATGCAGAGGTATACACTTTAGTGATCGATGTGTTACAGTAGGGCAAAATTAGGGAATGACGCTGAACCACAATCCAAACCGCTGGAAGAGGAGGTGGAGACAATGTCAAACTTGCGGGGACAATCGCCATTAAATCAGGCTGCATCACTGCGGCTCATCTTTTCCCACTGAACTCTATCCTGATGAAAGAAATAAAAGCTTTCAAAGCCAGCAGGCTTATCCTCATCACTTTTAGTGAACCAAAACTATTGAATGCATATCACAAGTGTGTTAGTTTGAGTTCAATAGTCCAAGGCACTGACTAAACACAGTAGCGAAGGCAAGCTAGTGGGGAAACAGTCAACTTGCTTGGTGCTATTAAGTACAGCTTGCGTTTCTTAGATCAACTTGGTTTCGGAGACGGTATGCAAGGAGAGAATGAGAATGATGAAGCAGAACGAATCCGGATGAGAGTTCCTCCAGAGCAATCAATCTGAGGTAGGATGGAGAATCTATGTAAACCAGGTGATGGTGTCGGGGAACAACGAACTGTAGCTCAGTCACTCGAGGAATGACTCATCCTAGTGCCGGAGTATGAACAACACATTGCTCAACACTTGTGTGGTTTATCACAGAATTTTTACGCACTGCATCAGACAAATATACACATGAATATACATTTCGTCACAAGGTAACACTCCATTTCGGTTGTAGAAACCTCATGCATTTCTTGGTTTTCTGAATATTCTCCTGTTGCAGGAGAAGGGGTTATGGAACAGATACCCCAAGGGTTTTCTAAACACTCTGCCGATGCAAAACAGAACACTGGCGACTGATTTTCGTTGGGGAAACCAGATTAACAAGGTTGCCCTCGGGTTCATATAAAATAGTTCGTGGGTTGCTTGAAAATAAGTGTACTACGGGAGTTCTACTGAAGTTCAAGAGATGTTCCGACAGGGACGACAAAGAAATATGAAAAGATCACCAAAAGTTTTTCAAGGTATATCAAATTTATTGTTTGTTATCGAAGAAGATTTCCAGTAGCTTTCAAAACTGTTGCCCGAAAACCTCACGAGAACGTTCTCTGATATTGCACTGTGACATTTCAGAAATTTTAAGGATCTTTTGGCAACCTCTATGCTGGTACAGTAGATTTGACAACAGTTTAGTTTAAATGCTGGCCGAACAATTGACTAAAGTCACTCCCGCCTTGACCCTCAATGAATTCGATGCACTGAGTGCAATCGCGCGGTGGAATTCGACCGATGACTTAAACGATCTCATTCAGAGTTGGTGTAATATTTTCCTTGGGAAGCCGACTACGTTTGGAATAACTTGTACATTAGGCCTGTCGTTTTGACGCGGATTGTCTTATTCAAAGTACAAGACAGAAAATCGTGACACTATAAGACTACAGCGACATGTGAATGAAATGAAATGGCATGTAAAGATGCAAGCGTTTCCGGGTTTTCGAATCTCCGCCAAAATGGGGGCATACAACATTTATTTGACTTGTGTAACCGTAATATTCCGAAATGAAGTCGTATTGGTAAGTAGGACAGCCAGAATAACGAGGGGGTGAGAACTACAAATAGGAACGGAGGTGACCTCGTTATAGGCTGCATAAACGTAGACGACAAGAAGGTCACGGCAGATGGGAAACAGTTTCGAGCTTTATTTAACATTTATGCGCTTATACACAAGATTAAAGTTATCCTAATTGGTGGAATACATTCCCTCCAATGGTCTTCTCGGAATATTTGGATTTCACGACCTTTTGTGGTCACGGTTCTGATTGGTTAGTTGTCTATACGGTCTAGTGCGAAGCTATACCTAAATTTATCACGGAACTTGCATGTGGACTGGTCACAATAGCACGTGCGAGACGTCTGATTGTATAACGGCTACAATATGATATCTGTAATCAGTAGATATAGATTCATTCTTACGAGTGTGATTGCCAAGTTCATAGCGATACAGTTATATTACTCGTTGTCAACTATAAGCACTGATAGTGGGACTAGAAATGTCTACTTGTTCTGATCTGGAACTACCCGATCAAAGGTATTTTTAGGCTGTTTGGTCCCCGTAGTCAATCTGAATAAAGCGGGTAGTAGACACAAATTGTGGAATTTAAGCTTTCCTTTTAATCTTCTCAGTCGCGAGCGCAAAACATGTTAGGTGACGTTAGAATGAGACCAAGAGCAGCATCTTCAAACGTCAATTGACATGCTTGACGTGCGTGACTAAAAAGATTAGAAGAAACGGTCGCATCCAGCATTGTGTGTTTTCTATCCGCTCTATTCAATCAAAATCAGTAAGAAGACCTAAAAACTGAGCTGCGTAATACAAATTGTCTACGGTCTATTAGAGTACGCGGTAGAGAGACCGGAATATTACTGGGAGAATGTTTTCAGACCGGTGACACGTTGAATCCATTCCTTTCGTCCCTGGGAATCTACGCTTTCAGTTGACTGGAATATAACTACACGCGGGCGTGAAGCTCTAACGTACAGTGCCACACGATTTTACATGGATTCAACCAAGTATATTAGTAATTTTTATTGTTTTCAGGGTAATTTATAATAAGCCGGAATACGAGATCATATTGCAAAGTGGAGTTTTGTTGTCGTGGATGAAGAGCGTAATCGAATCAGTGGTACGAACTAATCAGAAACAGCCGCCCAAAGAGATAACAACGAATATGTCAAAATTTTTCGGCAACAAATAAAGGATACTTTATCGCCGAACAGGTGTAGCATGGACAAAATTCACGACTCCTCCAGCCGAGAGTTGGAATTCGAGTCATCATTCAAGCCAGTCGGGCCAGTACGACTATAAGGGGGTTCAAATGAAACAAGATAAGAGCATTCTGCACACCACCAAAACACACCGAGAATGTTCAGCTAGTCAGAGCTTGGATCTTGCGGGAGAATGGTCCGGAAAAGAACAATGTACATGCCCAAGTAAGACCCGGGAAATTGGACTTGTTTTGCCGTGTGATAAACGCATAAATCACCCACTTGTCTTCTTGCTACCGTATGTGCCGCTGTAGACAGGAAAGAGTGGCCCAAGTAGGACGCAGAATTTCGGTTGACTTAATTTTCTACCACTGAAGGTAAGGCCTCTGATCATAAACCTGATCATGACAGCTGGACTAAGAAGGGCTTGAAGTACTATCATCGCTCTGGAGTATGATAAATTATCAATAACCACGTTGATGGTTAGGTTTAGTACTGACTATTAGTGCATCTGAACCAGCTCGTGGAGTCGGTCGGCGAATTACGTGCATTCTAGAAACAAACATAATAAAGTAGTCTGCCTTGATTTCTTTGTAATTTTGTATCATGTGTAGACCACAGTCTGTTGCATTCATGCATGGGAAGTGAAGTAAGCAAGAATTTTCATCAAATGTGTTTTCTTCACTGTTTGTAAATGTTTTATGAACTACTGGAGTGACGCGCAAACCCATACGGATTCCGGAAGAACCAAAAGACGAATCCCGAAAGGGATTGCAGTACTATCATTGCAAACAGTCATGTGATAAGACAGAAAAATGCATTCATCAGCGGTAACCGAGCAAAGAAAGCAAACAACAAGACCAGGCCAGACCGTCCGATAAATGCTCATGTTTTACACACGCGCCGCTAAGCAGGGAAGGTCCGAAACGTGGGTGATAAGTTCATGTTGATGCGAAAAACATGGTGACCAGTCGGTGGGATTCGACGGTGAGAACTAGGATGTAAACTGATAATGTGAAAGGCCAATACGAGTCAAATACACATACGCGTCTGATGGACACTGCCTTGCTCACCTGCCAATTTCCTCAGGAAGTTTGTATACAACGTTAAGGATAAAATGCAAACGATAAATATACAACAGTACTAAGCAGTATGTAATATACACAGAGTCTGATGGTATGAACAAAGATAAGGCTCCAGAATTTCTGGAATTTCTCCTCATATCTTTCTGATACTTCCGCTTTCTTCTACTGGTGCGGTTGTCAGCTGATCTCCGTAGTTGACAGTCAAAAGCACACGCCACTTAGCCGGAAGAATTCACTGTAAAAATAGTGGAAAATCTGACGGATACACTAGCGAGAGTGACTAAGAGTTCAGTGTGTGAAGTGTTTGAAGTGTCTGCAAACGTTTAAATGGACAACACGGATCGAACTACAAGTTGTATTGAGGTGTGACAGAGACAATGGAGTAGATTTCTATGATGAACATGGTTCCAGTCAGAAATATTTTCTCGTTGGCAGATAGGTGTAGTTTCCAAACGCTTTTGTAGGTATTAAAATAAAAAGGATGAACTGTACAAGTAAGATGAACCATCAATACGGAGGTCGCGGAACGGAGATCTTACAGGTTACTCTCCGTACCGAGAACCGTGGAGGATAAAAAATACGGTGGATACCTCAATTACCTGTGAGTATTCTATGGAGCTGGTATTTCTGTTTGGCTGACTGCCCTTCGCACTCCACCTTTTGCCGACATACCTTCCACTGCCGGCCAAATTTCCTACTTGGTAGTCCACCGTCAGCCACCAAACTCTTCCTGAAAGTGACACCTTGTTCAATTCCCTGGGGACAAAATACCAAAAAACGCTATCCGGTCAAACCTGCGCTTAGGTAGCACCAGACTCGAGTTTCACTCTGACAATAGCCCATCAGTGGTGCATACCATCCATTTCGCCCAGGGTTTGGATCCAAATTTATAAACTGGAAGGCAGACGTGTAAATACTGCGCCACCACGTCCAGGGTAATCAGAATTACCGAGTCAAGTTGGTACCGGTGTCTGTCTTAGTGACAAACCTGAGGTTTGTGCGTGAAAGGTGAAGTCCAAAGGGCGGACAGTCACAGAATGAATGAGTTATCCTGCGAAGACATACCGGATTTGTCAGAATTTGTGTTAAAAGTCAGCTGATTGCCTATCGGCAACAACAGGGGAGGGTGTTGATTCTGCGTCATCCGTTTCTTTCTGCACTGTTGCTCGTCAGCCCGTTCTCACTTTCATGCGGTCGTTTTTTGACCAGACGTTGAGTAGGTCCTTTATGCCATACGAGTCACAAGCCAAACGACCGGGATTTTCCTCCTTAAGCGTTGGTCACTTATTCCTTGCACACACATATACATACACACATAAACAAACACACGCACACGAAGAAATTACTGATATCTGCCTCGACAATTATATATGCGTACGTACGTACACAAGTGGTAACTGATGAAGCGGTCGACTGGCATTACCATGTATCTGGTCTCATGCTGCGGTCCGAGTGACTTGTTGAAGAGGTTTACCTATTTGGCTACCATTACTCTTCCGTGTTTCTTCGTGTTTCCTGAACTCGCTTTCATTTTCTGGCAGTACATTTTGTTTTGTTCGTGCCACCTTGACTACCAGAACGGGACTGCTACCATTTGGATTTATATATTTTAGTTTTTAATCGACCTCAACCGGCTAAGACTGGGTCGGTGGGAGGTTCAACATAGTGTCAAGGAGGCAAAGGTGCGAGGCTGATGGGGGAATCAGATACAACGACCTTCGAAGCACACGATAGCATGGGTGAGTCACGTCCCAACCCTGATTACTTTTCATACTGTCCTCTAGGTCTATTGTGCGGCAAGCGGTAGGTTGGAGCTGAGTGAATAACTCAGTTGTCCAAAGTTGGTCAGAGCGCTGGTGAGCAGCACCGCAAATCAAAAAAGTGTGGTTGTTGCGTAACAGAATTCAACCACCGATTCAGCCAAACCAAAACCCTGAGTTAAAACAGGTTTAATAAATTTTGGAAATCATGCCAATATCTTTCCACAAGAACTACCATTGGACAAAAACTGTTGTTGAGTAATAGACGACAAGGGTTTATGCCTGGAAGATTCTTTGAACAGTAGTGTGTCAGGAGGCCGAATAATGAGATTTACAGACAACGAACATTGCACTAACTGATCGCGATCGTTTTCACTGCTTATTTAGACCAGGAATAAACGGGTCTCAAAACACTTAGGCGACTTTAAGTTCTCGTTTCGAGCCATCTAAGTTATTAGCAAAACAAAGCGCACCCTGGCAGAATCAAAGCAAAATTGGAGATATATAAGACACTACTATAGTAAGCAATGGTAGAATGGATTAAAAGTATGTTCCCCAATAGTGGTTGGGCAGACTGGGTATACAAAATAACAGCAATAACTGTGATGTCAGGTCGGATCAATTCAAGTTAGTTTCCAGAATTTGAGGTGCAAACCAATTTATGTGCTCAGCTACTGGAACCAACGGGCTTCGCGGTAAATATCGTTGAGCCGTGAATTCCTGAACTCCACATGGTGGATAAGAAGATCCAAGTGGCCTGCCAGGGATTTGAGATCCAGATCGAGTTCGCTGTCAGAGGAAAGCGACAATCCAAGGTCACTGCCAACCTCATCTCAAGAGCCATCCAGGCACTAGATATAAACGAAAATCGAAGAAGCAGATAGGAAGCAAAAAATTAACCGTCCTAGATGACAAGTTTTAATTCAGAGTAACTACAGCTAAAAGTAGTCAGAAAACGAAAGTTTCTACTTCATATTAAGGTGTATTTTGATTTCACCTACTGCGCTCGCAACCACTACCTCAGGGATCAGACGGTACCATGTGTCCACTACGCGACGATCACATGAACATCCTTCAATACTGCTACAGACACTAGACTTTGTTGATTTGTATCCATGTTCCTCGATGAAACTGTTGTGGCCATGGATACACACATGTGGGCCGGGCTATGGAAATCCCTTTGTCTGTTCGAAAATTTCAATTAAGAATCCCTTTTTTGAAAAGCCCTAGTGAAAAAACATCCAGCTTTTTGAGCCTAATTTCCTTTAGAGTTTCCTGTCCTACTCTCATCAAGAGCGTGAATCATCTCTGAACCGTCCCCAACACATTTTTGACAGGTACCATTTTCGGTACCTAGGCTTGGAAATAGTATTTAAAGATATGAAGTTAA
>LUCM01006020.1:8238-21686 GCA_008360955.1 Fasciolopsis buskii
GGAGGACCAGGAGACTACTCTGTCAGACCTCTATCAGTTGACTTTCCAGGCCAGACTGGGTCCTTGGCTTGGGTCATGAAGCACGCAAACCTTCGGGCCATATCAGTGTGCAGCCTCGTTGTGATGGCAAATATCAATGCAACGATTCACACATCATCACTGGGTTATCTCAATAACCATCTCGATGACGAAACTGGAGAGAGAAGATGAAAGAGTCGACTTTAATGAACATCGTGAACTCGAATTAAGGATTACTACAAGCACAAACTCCGACACGGCTGTTCGTATACAAAGTAAAGTTCTGTGGCACACCGTTCAGCAAGAGGCGGCGCCACAGTATTGCACCATTCTCCTAATTGAAGACCACTTTTAGAACACGGCAGACAGAGATTATTGACCTAGGCAAGATGTCCCAATGTTTTGCCATTTGTCGCATAGTTAGTATTTGGTCAACACAACCGCGATCGAGTCGGAAACCGGATTGATAGTCACGCATGCACTTTTCGCGAGTGCTGAAAAGCCAGCGAGTAGTTTGAAAACGATTCGTACTAAACTCATTCTTCCATGAGTTTCACACGAAAACCAATCACTTTCCTTGCAAACCAGTGCAATCCCCAATTCATACCACTGGTTAAAAATATGTCCCTAGCCAAGTTGATCCCAGGTGTTTTGTTAACTGCGATACTAACGCTCTAACACCGTCCATAAGGGGGGGAAGGGAATGGCCCATCTGGTCTAGTCATTTTGTCTTTTCCGAAACCTATCTCCCTAATTACATCTATTTCTGGAAGAGGGGTTCAGTTATAGTAAACCAACTAGTCATCCATAAGATTCTCTGCCGAACGCTCTCCCGACGGTACTGAGACTGAGTCAATGAGGTGCTGGGTACTTTAACCAACTCGCTTAGTATAGCGATGAATCATGACGCGTTTATTATGAGTTCTACCTACTAACAACAATCGCAACAGACAATTTACTCTGGCAACCTCCATTAGATGCCTTTTGCCAATTCAACTCATCACTACGTAAAGAAAAAATTAACATGTACATGGCCTAGATCGAAGGCATTTAGCCATGCCGTACAGAATGAAAGTTCACGTACAAAAAATTAGCACCTTAAGAACCGTGATGTGATTAAAAAACGGACGGACAGAAATTAAGGAGAAATTTTGTTTGGGGCTGGTCATATACTTTATTCCTTCCGTCCCCCACTTCAATGTTACTAGAAGTCTAAACTCGTGGTTCATCAGTGGTGGTGATTTCACTCCGCCATCCAGGTCGAAACATTTCTATCTCGAGTACCTAATCAAAAAATGACGGTATTTCAAAGTCATTGAGTAAAATGTCCTCCGTACCGAACACTTGGAACGTATAGATACGAAAGGGCACATCTAGGTGCATTCAGAGCCTGAAGCGCCGATGCACTGAACATGAAAAGATTCCTATGTCCCATTCATTTACCGTTGTCAATTTTTGCCCGGATAAATGTACAACCGGTAAGCACATCATGATATTTTCATCTTTTTTAAGCTAATTCCTCGAGAAATCTTTAAAGGCCCACCGTAATAAACTAAGTGATATGGATATAAGACGATCTGTTGCTGGTTCCGCTTGATTACATTGGATACCACCAGCAGGTGATCACTGAAATTCGCCGCTTTTTGAACTATCAATTAGGGATAACAATGAGTGTTTCTGTGTCTCGATATCGTTTATTTTGATAAGTGGGAAGTGGAAAATAAATCCTGCTGCAGTTTCGTGATGAAACACTGAAAATGACAGAAAACTTCGTAACCTCGATGACTATAAAACTGACATGTTTCTGATGTTCAAGCTTTCTACTCTGATGGAAAGAACTGGAGAAACGAAATGAACTCATTAAAATAAATGCATACTACTAAGATTCAAGAAATGAAGAACAATGATAAATTTATTCGTGATTCCACCTCATCATTACCCAGGCAAACAAAGATTGCTAGTGTACAAAAGTCAAGTGAGTTGTGACTATCTTTAATTACAGTAGCTAATCAACGGGATGGACGTTCCGGTGTGAAAAATGCTTGATCAGTGCTTTTTTCGCAAGACTTCCAGTCCAGCGTCGAATCGAGGATCAGCAACATTTAGCAGAAGAGATCCAGCATTTACAAAAGCCCGATTTTGTGACTGCGAAATCTGTATGGGAAGAAGCGAATAAAAAGAGCATTTACGGGAGCTTCATCGATAATTGTAACGAAGGTACATTAAAATGAGAAATTATAATAAGCTACCCCGGGTCAACCTGTTTCGGCATCACGATGTTGGTAATTAACAGCAACGAAGTCTGGTAAGCAACTGGGCTCCACACATTTCAGTCAAACAACGAGTTGTACCCACCATTTCCAATAGGCCGAACGCATTACTTGACAAGAGTAGTCTTTTCTGACTCGAAAACTGAATGGTTCACAAAGACAACTGGATGGAATAGACGAGGCAACCAAGCCACAATGTTACCTTGTGCCTAGATGGAAATCCTCGGATGTAAAATGACAATAAGCGCGAGAGCTAATCAGGATTAGCAAGACATATGAAGTAGTGCACTCCAGTATGGGTTACTAACAGCGCGACTGCACTGGAAAAGTATTAACCGCGACCACAAAATCTGCCGTTTTAAGCAACTAATTCAAAATTTCCCTATATTTCTGCCCGATTACGGAATGGCTACCGCTGGGATACTGGAACTTATTTCATCTGCATATAAACAGAGAATAATACCACGTGTTTGAAACTTTTGAAATGTGGTCGCACTTTTGCAATCGATTTTATAATCTGCTTTGAGAAAGGCTACCTAAGGTAACCGAAACGCCGGCTCATTACAAACATTCGCGACCGCATCATTTCTTGTATCCCAAAAGTTTTAAATAACGTTACAAGGGGCATCGCTTTTTTCGATACAATCCTAAATACATTCGGCTATGAAAGAATAACTACCTGTTGGAAGATGGCCGTATACAGATATACAGCAGTAATGAAAACTAAATAAGGCTGTAGAAGCAACGTTAAAAACAATTACGGATACACATTTACAATACGACGCAAACCAATGGCACTTACGGTCCGTGCAATTTGAGTTGCAGCCTTAATTTTGCGTAGTTTCAAATACCCAGGGTTGGCAGCCAGAGCATCGCCGATGAGTTTAGCAGCTTGTGCTTCACCATCGGCTGTGACGATTTTCTGTTGGCGTTCCTGTTTTGCACGTTCAACAAGGAACTGTGCACGTTGTGCCTCTTGAAGCGCGATCTTACCAAAAACGATAAAAGAGATGAAAAAATTGAACGAAACAACTGATTGATCGGGTAGTCAAGTTAGCCACGAAAAAAGGACATCAGTTTTCAGTAAAACTCCGCAAAAAAGTGAAGTAAATGAAAAAACACCGCTCGCGGAAATGAGCACTAAAAATCAATATGACTTCCCAAAACGTCGCTGTGCACATTTTGATTTACTTCAGCAATTATAAAAACATACCAAGTTATCAACTTCTATACGTTATGTCCAAAGCCTTCATCTTACTTAGGCTACCTGCAGAGAAGCCACCTATCAGTAGGGGTCGACAGCTGCGCACCAGCGGCCCGTGGCCACGCAAATCAAAGACAGATAGTGACGTTCAACAAACCTTAGACATCGTGCAAGGTAGCAGAATAGCTAAGACGTTCTATTTACAATCATAAACAATATCATTCAGCGTTAAACAGCAAGCCAACCTATACTGACCGCTGCCTTTCCCCAGAGTTACACGTCTCTATAAAAAGAGTGAATATCCAAGGGGAACCGGCAGTGGTCCTATACAGGCGGGAAAAAATTAAGATGCTGCTGCAGCCAACACACCGAACACTGTCCAACTGCACAAACGCACTCATTCAATCATTCTGATTCGATAGAAAATGACAACATGATCGCCATTGTTCCACCGGTTCACTGCCATTCCTTACAGTAGTCTCCAGCCAGCAAGTCGACGGTCTTTCGGTACCCCAACACGAAGGCGTGTGATCACCTACCTTTATCTACTTCGCTGTACATTTCTCATCCCACTGTTCGCCCAACGTCATCTGCTGACCTTCACTGCCTTCTTCCATGCATTGAGAGGAACCCCAAAAGCTAGGACCCGATAATGGGCAAGACTCTTTCACCATACACAACACGTGGACTCGAGCACCACGCAGTCTATAAGCTTCATACGCTGATATAAGGGTATTCTTGAGAGCCACATTCATGGGTATTAATTCCCGAATTTTACATATTAGCTTCATGGCGGTCACTTTATCCATCCAAAGAGGATACTACGGCGAGACATGCAGTGGTCGAAACTTCACCGACAAACATCTCCCACACGAACATTCCCATGTCTTACGGCACCGTACAGCAGAAATCCTGAGGCGCACCGCGGCACGCACACACGACCTCACACTTCAGTGACAAGACATTTCAGGCCGACGCCACAAGCTGCTTCAGTCCAGCGTAAGCTGCTCGAGCCTTCACTGCCGAGCTACCATTATTCGACACGCAGCTACCAAGGGTAGAGTGAAGATGGTCTCCAAGAGTCGGTTTAGCTATTCTCCATCCAGTACCCAGTTCGGCACTAATGTCGTCCAGTCCTGCAACAGTACTTTACACTTTGAAGGTGCCTTTAAGCACACGACAACCGACGAAACCGATCTTCAACAGCAGCTCTCTAAGTGCTGTGCGTTGCTTCATGGTCCGGCAAATCTCGAACAGGCACCACCACTTCGTCTGGCGTAATTCTAGTCGCATGGCTTCCTTCCCGGGATCTCCTAAAGACTTTTCCATCACTTCGTCCATGACGAAGTTGGACAAGAATGGAGATGGTACACCCTTGCCGAACGCCACTAGTCAACTTCATAGTTTCACCATATACCTTCACATGGCCATAAGCATGCGAGTACAATGCTCGCAACAGGTTCACGAACTTCGATGGCATGCCACTTTGGTGGTTGGAGGGGAGGCGGGGATTGGGGTGAACTGCATGAGTTCTGTGTGGTGTGGATTTGTTGGTGGGGCGTGGGGCGTTTTGTTGATTTTGTGCATTTGGGGGGATTGGGGTGTATTGAGTGTTGAGGTGGCTTGGAGGAGGTTGGTTGAGTGGTGTGGTGGGGGGGGTATCGATGGTGGAGCATGTTGGGTTGGTGTGGGCGCCTGGTGGGGTGGGTTTGGAGATGTGGGTAGGGGTCTTTGGGTGGTATGGGAGTGGGTGGTGGTGGTGTGTGTGTGTTGGGTTGGAGAGTGGTGGAGGTAGAGGTGGTGGGTGTGTTGTGGGGGTGAGGGGGAATTTGGGTGGTGGGATGGTAGGTGTGGCTGGTGTGTGGGGTGGGTCGGGGTGGGTTGGTGTGGAGATCGGGTGGGTGTGGTTGAGTTGTGTTGGTGGAGGGGGGGAGGTGTGCGAGTGGTGTGTGTGGTGGTGAGTAGGGGAGAGAGGGGGTGTGGGTGAGCGGGTGTGTGAGTTGTGGAGTATGTTGTGTGGTGAGGAATGGTGGAGTGGAGGTGTGGCTTTTCGAGTGTAGGGGTGGACTGCGAGTGTTGTGTGTGTGTCGGGGGCTGGTTGGGGGAGGGTGTTGGAGGGAGTTCTGTGGGTGGTGGAGGGCGGAATATATGGGGTGTGGTGTGGTGTCTGGAGGTATTGGAGAGTTATGTGGGATGGTGGGGGTATAATGGAGTTGAGAGAGAGTGGAGGCTTGCGAAGGGATAAGACGACTCAGAGTCGACGCCTGGGTTGGAGGGGGGGGGGGGGTGGGTGGGGGGTTGGTGGGTGGGGAGTAAGGGATGTGGTGTGGGGGGGGGGGGGGAAGTGGGAGCACTGTAATGAGTGCTCGGTCGAATCTTGCGTTTATTCATAGTCCAGAAAGACTTACTATTCTTGGTGGTGGGCGGCGTGTGTTGCCTCTTCCTGATTGAGATCCTGACCGGAGGAGTATGAAGTGTATGGCTGGGCTCAATGCAACGCTCGATCTGTAGAAATATCCGGGCCTGTTGTTCGGTTGGCACTATCTACCTCGTTCGCGATCGGCGTCAAACATTGGGGTGCGCATTACTCTGAATGCTTAACACCTTAGTAACCTATACAGAAGTTTAGACTTAATTCCTAGCAGGATGATTGTAGCGAGTCACTCCGTGTGCCCTTCTTGAAATGGTATAGTACCAGATCATATGACTCCTCGTCCACGGCATGAAGGATAATACTCCCCTTTATTCTATCATATACGTATGAACTAAAGGATGATGAAGTGATTTCCACGGGATGCTTTGTACCACCAGTTTAAAATAGATACTGATGGGGGCAGTTCTCGGACGCGGTACTTTTCCCTCCTTTCAGAATGCCGATATATTCGAATTTGCCTTTCAGATTTCGTTGGGATCAGTGATTATATCCATATATAATCACAGCTCCAGAGTTGGATTAAAATAAGTAGCATGATGTGCGCCAGTGCATGAAAACTGATTCCGTTGAACGTGCTCGTTCCGCCAAAACGGTCCAGCACTTCCCTGGTCTACCATTGGATTCGAGCTCTTCCATTCCTTATCGCCACGTATCTTCACTAACCGATGTTTTCGTCCGCGTCATCTGTGTCGCTTATGAAGCGTTTAAACAGTCTTTTTGATGTTACCTGCAGGCAGACCCACTTCCATTTCTTCGGCTACCCTCGTAACCACAGTTTTCGCGAGTCTTTTCCTTAAGGCTTTATTGGTCAACTTGACCGCTGCAACTGCCGATGCATTCTGCACTCATTTCCTATGCAGTTAGGCAGCTCGCGTTTTATGCGCTCCAGGTAGATATTAGCGACCCCTATTGAGAGATCCAGTGGTTAATTGCGATGAGATTAACATGATGATCTTGAGACCGCAGTGCGAGATTCGCTGCCAATTGCATCGTCCGAACTTAAATTGTCGAACCACTGATCGTCTACATTGCTTACTGGTCGCGAGTTGCTTGTACTCCCGGAATAGTTTCTGTTGCGTTTGAGGCTGTTGCTACAGGCCAATCACACAGACGTTCAAACAGCCCAGCGGGTTTGGTAGACCGTGCCTTGATGTGGCCAGTTCGGCGATTAAAATCAAACAGCCAATGGTTCCGATCCGACGTACATGTGGTTCATTACATTACAATTTCTGGACAAAAATCGCGCCAACTGGGTTAGTCTTACTGCGATTATCGGAATAGTGACTTCAACACATATCGAGTTAGAGCGGGTCATGTCGCAGTGCGAGCCAACGGTGTTGTTGCGGAGGAATTCCTAAACCTCAATAGAACAAAGGATTCTATGAAGAATGAGAAGTGCTCCCCGCCGCTGGGTTGTGTGTTTCGCCTTGAGAGGCAAGGACGGGCGTCGGCCCAGTAAACAGAGCTCTCGTATGTCACGTTCGGTTGCTCCACACTTGTGCATTAATAATCATCTCGCCACCATCTACCAATGCCAGAGCGTGCCTCCTCCGAACAAGAGTGAGTCGACGTCCTCATAAATAATCTCGTCTTCTTCTGCCATTCCAGTATGGTGCATCCGTATTGGAAGCGTATAGCTGAGATTAACAAATAAAGGACTCACATCGCTTACCGATACTACTCGCCTTCCGGCACCGAATGATCCCATTGCTAAGTGACACAGCGCAGCAGCGACTGTTACTAGGGATCCATTCGCTTACAAGAGCCTGCTTGCAACCTTCCCACACAAGACCCATTCACTTATCAACACATTGTGACCCGACCTAGCTTCGAGAATCTGTCTTCTCCTGAAGAAGTGAGGAAAATGCCTTACGAGACGTTTCCTGGTTATGCGAGTTAGCTGATGACTGTACGGTCAATCGCTGAGATTCTGTGGTTTTCACACTCACCGAGCAACTTCAATCGAAACGTGAGTCTCACTCTCAGAAGCCTAGAACACGGCGGGTTGACCAGCCTGATATTAAAGTGTGAACATTTGAAGCGAACGAGGATTCATCAGACTGACGGGCTTGAGAAATGTGAGCTATGCAGACTGAGTAAACCAATCCTACTACAATACTTTGACATTGAACCGTTGCGGGAGTATCTGGCTGTTATCGTGGGGACACTCATGGGTATGCAGAAGGAGGCAGATGATTGGGTTGCACGACCGAAGAGACAAGTGAATAAAATGAGGGAATACGTGCAGGCGAGTTAGCATACTTTATCAATCCCGAGCCCCACGCTGCATTCGAGGCAAGGCAAGCGCAGTCCCGATTATTCTTCGCGACGACCGATGCCGTATGAGATTATTTGTGGGCGTGTGCTGTCAGGGAGTCCAGCTACTAAGCAGAAAAACGATTTGGGTTCTCAACCAAATTCTCTGGTTCTGACAAGAACCTGACCGCAAGGCTACAGGGTATAGCTGAGTAGAAGCCCATCTACTTGGATCAACTATTCTTCCACTCGTTGTCCAACTGATATGCTAACTCAGATCAACCCCTAACCGGGAGGACCAGGAGACTACTTTGTCAGGCCTCTATCCGAAGATCTCCCATGCACGTTCGAGTCTTTGGCTTGAGATAAGCCATCCTTTATAGCTCCTTGGATCATGGAGGCTCGCAAACCGTCACACAACGTCAATGTGCAGCCCCATTGTGACAGCCTGTACATTTACTCAGTACCTGCGAAAGCCGTACGAACCAGAATCAGGACGGCTTTCGCCAGGGAATGATAACATTGAGGTTGAGGTGATCATTCGATGATATGGCAAGAAGTGTTAAATCTTCAACCAGTGGACTGGCTCTCAAATGTGCCGAGTTGGGGTTCACGAGATCCCCCGAAGCGGGGCTTGGAGACAATAGGTGATTTGGCTCAGTGGTGCAGTTAATAACGTTCTTACATTTGAAATCTTTTCACTGTTGTATAATTGTTCAACCTACTATTTTGCAACCAATCTTCCACCATTGTTCGTTCTTTTCTCTGTTTCACCGGGTGGTCCTGTGAGGTAGCAACAAAAGCCAGAGCAAGTTCGTGCAAGGTTCATGGTTGTACAAACTGAAGTGAGACATTCCGATGTTTGTAATCAGTCGTCAAGGGAGTGTTGTAATTCATGGAAGTGTTTATTGGTCCCATTGTTTGTTGCAACCTATGGGAGTAATATTTAACGATGCGGACGGATCAACCTGTGACGATTTACGATTGTGCACAGGACCGAAAAGGCCACCTCCTTGTTCACTAAAGAATCTCGTATGACCGTATGGTTTTACAACTGTACTACTGTTTAGAGAGTAGAGATCTAGGAACATTTTCTTTCGCTTGTGATACCACTTTAACTAGACTATCTCAACTAATAATAAGACAATACATAGTTTACAAGCAAAAACGCATTCGAATGGATTTAATGAGTACACCAGTAGGCCATAGCTACTAAAGGCTTTAACCATTTGGTGGGAGTACTTTGCGTATCTTAAGCCGATTCTAACGGCGAACTCTTCCAACTCCTTTTCGTCATGGTGTGGGCTGACTAAGTCGACTCAAATTCTAAACACATCACATCTAGAGGAGCGGACCCAGTGGATAACAATGTCGCAACCAACCCGATACCCCTGAACCTCACCTGCTGAAAAGGATGGGCCCTGGGTTGCGGCACTATGCTCGTAATCTTCATACCACGTCTGATCATTTATGATAAGACACCAGCGATTCAACACCGATAGTCTTCGTGCCAAGGTCAAGTTCTTCATTCACGTAGGAATATCAAACTTACTGCCGTGATATACGCCTAACCACTGAAAAATAATCAGATATCACACAGATATCATGGACGCTTAGGTTTGGCGAATACCAAATCTCATGTGATGATAATATTCGGAGCTTTCCAATGCAGACGGAATAAAAAGATGCATGAATTAAAAACTAGTTTCAAGTGTGGTTTTAGATGAGCGACAGCAGCACTTTCCTGACACCAAAGGTGGCTAATGATGAAATAATTTACCTGTTTTGCCTCGACCGCAGCTGAGTAAACCTGTGAGAAGGTCAGATCAGTTATTGAAACATCATCCACGACGATGTGGAAGTCCCGCGCGCGTTCGACAAGTTGCTTTCGAATGAGCAGGGAAACCTGTTGACGTTGCGTAATCAGCTGGCTTGCGTTGAACTTCGCCACCACTGCCTTCAGAACTTCATTCGCAATTGACGGCAACACGCGTTCATCATAGTCTGTGCCAAGATTCCGATAGATCTTCGGAAGATTAGATACCTCTGGACGGGACAGAACTCGTAGAGTCAGATTGACCGTTTGGAGATCTGTGGATAGGATGGAGAAGTCACACAGCGGACATGGGCACCGATCACTTTCACAATGCAGTGAACAAAAGCCAAAAACCAATAGCACAGAAAAATTAGGAAATTCGGGAGACATTTTGGTTCTTGCAGTCATGCAAATTGCCTTGATCAGATGCATTCCAAAATGCATGTATTTCACTTTAAAAAACGAAATTCAGATGACATGAGAAATAACAGCATAATACGTCTTGGGCAAGTAGTAAGAATTTACTTCCACGAGATGGTCTGTCATTCAGCGTCAATACTCAAGGAGTACTGAAAGTAACGAAAGCAATGTATAAATTACTCGGTACCTAAAGCAGAAACAGACACTGTCCGTTTCTTGGTACAAAGTTTGTGAGGTGCCGCTTTAATTAAACTACCTAAACAGAATTTACCTTCGTAGGGATCAAGTGCTGTGAACAGCAGTCTGTGGTCGTACACTGTACCGTTGAGAGCAAGTTCAGATAGCCCAACTGCAATGGTGCTTCACTTGCAGTCGTTAACCAACGGATCAATTCCCAAGTGAGGTGCGATATGTATGCATATTAACCGTTTGAGTCGTGTGCCGTCGGAGCCATGGTGAAGGAGGAAACCAGTGAAAGAAAAGGGGAAACCATAGCACTCATATGACAGCCCTTCCATTCCTTAACACACCCTTGGTTTGTCACTGGGCTGGATAGTACCATGATGGAGATGCACCTATTTCGTCTAAGAACAGTAAACATTGAATGTGAAACTACCAATAATCTGCGCATGCACATTACTCGGCTGGTATCGCACGCAGTCAGCCCATCGTGACTTCACCCTTCCTCCCCATATATCGGCGCTCGAACGCGGGCTGCTGAGCGACAGCTAACAAGAATTTCAACAACATTGCAACAACGACTTGCTCGTTCTTGTTTAATGCTGTTGGCCGACTGCACTAACGCCTTCGATCGAGTATGACACAAAGACCTACTGGCAGCGCTGTCACGTCAGAATTTTCTCCTGCTCTTCTATCGTAGACCTAAGTTATTCAGTAAGAGCGTCATATCCACTCAAGTGAGGTAACCGTTTTATGTGCCCATCTGATTGAATATTCAGGGATTAAATGGAGTTCTATCGGCTGTCCCCGTGAAGGTAGTAATCCCCTAAGTTACTGTAATAGCGCCTACCCGATTTCTTTCATTTACCAACGGTCTTCTATCCAAAAAATCCGACCCGATTCATCCCTTTGTTAATGACACCACCTTCCGTTTTGCATCCGTCATTACGCAAACACCAAAATAGATCGCCGCTGTTCATCTGGGGTCCCATTACCATGTTGCCTTTGATGCCTCGAAAACCTCTTCTCGCCATTTCCCTCGAACATTGTTCGCTTTCACCATCGTTTCGATCGCATCTACACAAAAGGCTATTCTTCAACATACAAACCCGATCATTAGCCTATCGTTTGCCGGCTCTTTTGTCGTCCCTTTCGGAGCTCTGTTTTTATACATTTGATCGCTTTCCGCCTATCCGCCTATACTTCTGGTCACTCACCACTCTTACCTCCTTCGTACCTTATCATTCCCCAAGACTATGAAGCTCATAAATGAAGGTTCCCGAAATCTTTCAATGAGACATCTGAACTTACCTTTACACTGTAAACCAGTAGTAAAAGCCGACTTTGACCGAACAGCAGAGCAACATGATCTCCTGTGCGATTGGCGTAGTTTCATTTGTAACGGCATAACTACGTTTCCTAAACTACAAGCCTGCGTCCCAGTCAGCTAACTGATGCAAACATTTTCCGCTGAAAAAAATTATCCATTAAGCGACCGCTTTTCAGAGCAGCGCCACCACTGACAAGAAATGAGGTCACAGATGGCAAGCAGATGATTGACTCCTCACTATGCATGACGTATTTCGACTCTGTGTGGTTCTGGGCCAACAAGTTGCAGGATTATGGGTGCCCATCCCGCTTCTGCATGCTGGATGATAGCAGAAAAACCGGTAGGAACACTCCAATGCACAGAAAACCCATCAGTAGAGAAGAGGTTGGAGTCTCGGCATTAACCAAATCTGAGTAAGCAGCGCTTTACTGCAAATACACCGAAAGATGTCCGTTTGTGACGTTCGCTTTACATAATCTCACAGGTAACATAAAGGGTCTAAAAATTCAAGCTGACTTTTGCCCAAAGAACCCCTGAATAAACGCTATCTAAGCAAAGCATAAAACTCATTATGGATAGCATTACTGAATGTGAGGTTTGAAAACCAACCTTTACTGCCTGTCGGAGAGGTAATCTTTCGGGGTTTCGAGCGGATGTCATATATAATCGGGTACTGGAACCATGGAATCCTAAACTCAATGAAACACTTTGTCAGCGATTACCGGAAATGTAGGCCCTCCGGGTAAATCTCATCTTGTACGCCACCGATACGACTGAACATTATCCCACGATGGCCGCCATCGACTAAAATCGTCGAGTATTTAGAAAACCACCCATACCAGTATAAAAGCATTGTGAGAGCCCTATCCCAATAGCTCCTGCGGCAGCCAGCAAACCACCACCTGCCGCACCCCAATTGGCGAACCTCTTAATCTGATTCACGGCCATGGAGCACACGTGTAGACCGACGTGGCGGAAAATCCAAATAAACCGCCTCCAGTTACAGATAGACAACAGAAAATATAAGGCGGAAAACCGGATCATCCAGGTTCTTGCACCGACAGCTCCATGGATCTGGAGATGCTTCGATAACAGAGAGGGTGAAAAACTCTCTGCAATTCATACAAGGGAGGAAACAATTACTGAGGTGCTTTTCTCAAGATGATTTACTCAAAATCAAAATGCAGAAAATGCTCTCGACAAACAAAGCTAGCAATGCATTGTCCAGCTTACCTTTGAATTAATTCGGTGAACCCAGATCGGCTAGCATCTTCAGTAACCAAGTTCAGCCAGAAACCGATCGTGAGGCAAAGGAAAGGAAATGAAAAAGGTGGAGGGGCGAAAAAAACAGGCATGCGGATGACAAAGTACGGTAATACGGTAGTTGGATGAAAGTGGTGAAAACCAGGTCAGACGTTAGGCAAAGTGGGTAGGGCACTTATTTGACAACAATAAACGGCCGAAAAATGCTGGAGGCCAAGGAAGACTGCCAAGACTGTCTCGAACGATCTGGAGGAAAT
>LUCM01006021.1:0-11728 GCA_008360955.1 Fasciolopsis buskii
GTCTTCACTGTGATGATGCCACCAACGTCGAATGAAATGGAGGACAACCTGGCCAAAGTCAGCATAGGATGGATTTCAGAGTGTAGTAGATTGTTATTAATGAGAATAAAATAGAAGTATATTTTGATAGCTTCGGCGGTGACTCTTGCAACCTCTGTGCTTAAGGTGTTGATGATGATGAAGTCCCGAATGGCCAAGGGTTTGGGCTGCAAAGAACCCATGAACATGTAGAAAGTCTTCTGAACTGGTTTATGTGATCCAAGAGCTCACATTTTCTGTCTTTTTTCCTCGCTTCAGGCTTACTGAGTAATTATTTTGCAAGCGGTCTGCTCACATTAAATGTGGGGATCCCTTTTCTCATTGAAGATTTTCTGGGCCTTCAGAATTTTTATCTAGAGCCGACGAAACCTACTAAGCTTTCTGGGATTTAGTTGTTTGTTTGGTGTAGATGAACAGTTGATTGAAGTTGTTGAGAATTGCGAATGATATAATGTTGATACCACATCGTTGTTGGTAGATGTAATGCGCCGAAGTTTCGAGTGCCGTGGGCAGTCTTTCTCAAGGCCAATAAGGGAGATCAACAGATTTCAAAGGTACTGAATTGGCCTGTAATTATCTTCCGGTTGAATGAGAGACCAGAAACATAAATGGGGGCCTCGGTGAGACTGCTGATATCAGATTTATTCGAGCATGCTGGTCGGTACTAATACTGTTTGTAGATTGATTAGTCGGGTAGTTGCATGTAAAGCGAAAGGGTGTCCAGCAGAAGTTATTGGAGGATGGAAGCCTCTAGGGCTGTTACACGTAGGTCAAGCAATCACTTTCTTTGCGATTTGGTCTATTGGTTTAGTGGGAATTGTAACACGCCAACGAAAAAGAAGTGGAGCTAAGTTAGGTTAACTCGCTTTCAGTTATCAGGATAATATTATAAGAGCTCTGGGTTGCCAGCAGTCTTAGCTCCCTTATTTTGTGTGTTGGACAGCGGGAGTTTATGAGGAGCAGAGAAAATTCATGGGAACATTTACTTCCGTATCATACCCAAGCGGAAGGTTCTGTAGGGGCCAAATAGTCAGAAGTTACTTCACGGATTAGGGAAGTTCATAGCTGTGGTGACGGAGTAAGATTAGTCGAGTTAAATGCACTGGCCGGTGAGGGACTGTCAAGATTAAGGTGTTTGTGAACCGAAACGCGAGGTGACTAAAGAAGCCCAAGAGTTAATGAACGGAGTTTAAAAAGGTTTAAGCATGGGGATATGGTGCCTCTGGGGGTGGGACACTGTTGGGTGGTCGACTGTTGAGACTGTTAAGGCGGAACTGGCAATCTTAGGAGATGGCGGGGAGGTCTTGAAAAATGCCGTAGAGAAATCAGATTATCAGGTACGTGCACGTATTTGTTGAAGAAAAAGTTACCTTTGGAACTCGCTGGAGTGGGGAGAGCGGTGTTCGGTAGGTGGGGTAATTCGGATAATCGCTAGGCCTCAGTGGACTGAGAAAGGAGGCTCATGGTAGGTCATGAATCGTAAGGTGAAATACAGGTATCTAGAGTTTTCGAGGTAGCTTTGCGGGTACCGGATCTGAATCGTAGAAAGTTGTGGGAATAATGGTAGTCGCAGTGAAGGCTTGGGGTTTACGGGAGTAGTAAAAAGGCATCAGAGTGGCGGGAATGCATCCAAATAAGGTTGACTAGTAAGGGGGCCAAAGTGAGTTGGATAAGTGGCAGGCTCCAAATGTGGGGAGCGTTGGTATCGTATTGAAAGCTGGCAACGGAGCTTCCGAAGAAGGATAGAGGCATGGGTATAGTGGGCCGATCACTTGGTGATTGTAGGTCCTGATTATTTGGCCGCCATGCATTCGTGGTCCCTCCGACTTGGAAAAGCTCATGCCGAAATTGCTTACTGGGATTCATTGTCCCTATTTTGTCAGACGGTGGAGAAGTATAGACAGTTTGGCTTACTGGATTAGCAGCTTCGGTGTCGATGTGGTGTTTGCTTGGTTAATGGGATAGTAGTCTGGATTGCGTTTTCTATGGGATCCAGCTGGTTTGGGCTGACTGCGCTTCTGTTTTTCGAGAGGAGAAGGAAGTTATCGCAGGCGCATCTGGGGTGAGGTATACGCCAGGCCGATGGGGTTATTGGCTCGACAAGTCATCGGTGAGACGGCGATAACCTGCGTGGTCATACCGTCTGCATTGCTGCCTTGTGTATTAGATTGGCCAATTTAGAGGAGTATGTTTGCGGGGTGGTTGGACTCTCTGAGGAAAATGAATTTCATCCAGATCTATCGGTATTGGCTGCGGCCAACGAATATGATGTCTCGGACTTACTGGTTTCGCAGCGTCTATACTTGAGGCATGGCTCCCACTACCGTCTGTTGGTTTATTCTCAAATGGACATCTAACAGTTTTGTGGGATGAAGAGTTTAGGTAGGGGGCTAGGTGGTTTAAGTGCGAATGGGGCCGATTGTGCGGACTTCGGGGAGTGTTGAGCAATCGTCGTCTGCAAGTGGGTCCCGGTAGTGCTCACCGGTCACGGGACAATGGAAGAGGTGTGGTGTTTAAACCTATCAAAGGGAGAGGTTAAGTTGCTTGATGATATGAAAGTAGGTTCACGATTTATGCCGTGAGGAGACACTGCAATCAAACTTTGTTTTACCGAGGTGGAGAGCTCGATTAAACTAAAGTCTTGCCTACTTGAGAAGTAGTGGTGAAATTATAATAACAAAGATAATATCAAATTTATTGGACAGCGCCGAGACGTATAGTGCGCATGATCATGACGTGCGACAATAGTGACAAAATAGAGGAAAATTTTTGTGCAAATGGTAGGAGACCTATAGAATAGGTAATAGTAGTTATGTCAGGTCATATTTCTATAATAAGATCACCCATGCCAACGAATTTCCAAGCGGGGGAGTTGAGTCAAGAAGGGAATTCCCGTCAGCACAACTTTGTGACTCCGTTGCGCGCATTTTGGGCCGCAATATGCACATAGCAAACCAAAATGGATATACAACGCCACTAGAAACTGCCTTTAGCTAGTGACATTCCTGAGTGATGCAGATAAACACGAATTTAGGATGACGGAATGGATAACGTTTGGCGAGAAAAATGCATTAAAATGAGGAGCGGGAAAGTTAGAGGCAGTTTCTGGCGGAATGCGCAGTCTGGTAAGCAGTATATTGAACGGACACTAGCGAGATGAAAGGAAGAAAATTGGAAGCATAGTTTATTAGGTAGGAGGGGACGACGGCACGGGATGGAAACTGTCTGATCGTGTGTGATTCATGAGGTTCGTGTTGGGCAATTTTGATTTCGTGAATTTCAGCTAGTTCCAATGGCTGAAATGAATTTGGAAAAAGAAGGTGAATTGAGCTGAAATGTGGCAGTGTCCAGTGGAATCTTCTGAACTGCCAAAAGCAGCAGCCTGATGCCAACTTTGGCAGACCATTTCAAAATTTCTTGTTAATTGGTTGTCATCAGCCATTTTAGGTCTAATTTTGAGACCTAATTTTCAGAATGCACATGCTTTCGGTACTCTGAGATTCCGGAAACGTCTCGGCACATAATCTTGCATTTATCTTGGTAGACTATTACCTGCCATTTGCGGAAACACAAAATGAATACATCGGTGCTCGTTTTTGTGCATTGGCTCTGTTAGATGCACCACAAAATCGAGCACTTTTTTTGATGCGTTGAATTTTGGGCTGTGTTCATTTTACCGCTTAACCTTCGGAAAACCTTTTTCCATCGAGGATACTGATGGATATCTTGGTCATTTGCTTTATTTTGTCAGAAGCCGCGCGTTTTGCTAAGGCATACTCCCATAAATTATAAAATGTTGACTATGCGGGCTCCAGCAATAAAGGCTTTGTAGATGATTGGAATTTAATTTCGTACAGTAGGGAACGTTAAATCAGAGATAGTGATAAATACCATTTTGTGGTATTCCGCAGTAGGTCACAAAATTAATTTTACCTGCGTGAATGTTTGCATGTTACTTTTCGTTGTTAATCCGATTTGCACTTTCACAGCCGCACATAGTCGATTACCAACCACCCTTGCTATTTAGTACAAAATATCTGGTAGGAATAAATGGAAGCGATCTCGCATAAGGAAGAAGCGTTTCAGTGCTATTCAGTGTGCTGTATGCAGGCAGGCAACACTGGGGGTAGTTCGATAGTCGGACAAAGGGAAATATAGCCCACATTGGAAAACTAGAAGCCTCGCTGTTTGGCGCTCCTGCAGAAGGTTAGGAAACGCCCCATGCAATTGAACCACATTTTGAATCTCTACCAAAGTATAGTAGCGCACCCCGAACTGAGCTGGTGTTAACCCAGAAAAAGTCTGGTAAAGTTCCAGTGAAATCCAGCGACCTCGGCTACTGCGCATGGGAACATTCTGAAGTATATGGAAAGCGGAAATAGACGCGCTTCTCATTATCTCCTCGATCATCTAGTATGCAGTTGTGGGCGTTGCTGGCTCGGATTATAAAGACATTTTGAGTCTTCGGAGGCTGCGGTGGTTCCATCTAGGCAAGCTCCAATCGAAGAAAAACTATCATTTTCGCGGCTGCCGTCTAGTTTTGCGGAGAGCAAGTTGATGCCGACATATTGAGAGGTGAAATTTTTCTATGGAATCTTTTATATCAGTAGATTACTTCAAACGCATGTCTTCCGCTATCAACGATGCGTAGGCCACTGTTGAGTCTGTAGGAATGAGGCTCGACATGTATCATCGTTTTAGTAGCCCGACAACATAATACCAACCCAACGCGCACTAACGCCGACCGAGAGTTGATGGGACTAAAAACCAACCTCACTAAAGTGGACAACCACGAAGAGACTTAGTTTCACCGCCCCATTTATTAAGAGTGTGTTGATCTGCTTTGCACAGTTCCAGGCTGACTCATTTAACGAGCTTTATGGGAAATCTTGAATCATCAAATCACTGCTTGTTGTTTTTAATGGCTGGGTTCGAGGAATGTAGATCGGAGCTCTAAAGGACTATGTCCACACTAAATTGGAAATGCTGATCAGGAGTTGGGGAGATGACTGATGTATACTAAAAGAAGCGACCAATCACCACTTTGGTGCTCCAGAAGCCACCATCGCTGGTTGTGGTGAGACTTCGCTTGCTTTTGCCGTGAAGTTTCGGCCGATTACGAAGTTGCATTATCATAGCCTGAGAGCTTGAGGAGAATTGGAATGTAACGATGTGTCGCCCACGGTGGCGCGATCCATAACCACGGCACATAAAATTTGGCTATTGCGGAACGCCCTGTTTAGGTTGTGCATAAGGGTCAGCATATTGGTGGTGCACGGCCCATCACGGAGGAAACCCTCTTCGTAAATGTCTAAAATGTTGCTTGAATTTTTCTTTTGGAATAAAGAATCTTTCAGAATACTTCCGAACACTTTGCTTGGGATGCCGGTTAGACTAATAAATCGGCAGCCAGGGAAAAGTTTCTGGTTGCCCTTCTCAAAAGTAGTTCTAATGGCTTTCTCCTTGAAGAATTTGGTGGACTTCACTACCTTCTAATATACAGGAACGGATTAGTCAGACACGTTTAAAGTATAACCCGAAAAGGCTTTTTGAATTCTAAATCTGCGTCTGACAAAGCTCATCAATCGGTAGAATAGAGAATACCCGAGACGACAGTCGGCCTGGAGCATTTCAGCGCATGTCTATTGGTATGAAAATAACACCAATACGACGATGCACCATCAGGCAAGCCACGAGAGAGCGCCGCTCATTTGTCTTGGCGATTCAAAGGCATTTGTCCTCAAAACGTACATCACGAGCCGAAACGTGCTGATCTCTTTTGTGATAATGCAAGCTTGACCAGGCAATTGTCACGGAATTGATATCTAGCACGAAAGACGATCTTGGGGAAAATGAAGTCCGAGAATAACCGATATTTTTCAAAAGATCGGTGTTACTACACTCTATCTCAGAAACTGTTGGTCAAGGCTTCGGAAGCCCTGGGAAAGTTAATTAGTGGGAACAACAACGTTAATCAATGTAGCTACTAAGGATATAGAAAATGATAGGGATTTATAGTCATCGAGTTAGTGCCGAACAGGCCGCAGAAGCGTGAACTAAAAGCCCTTGCCTTGGAAAGCAGAGATGTAAAGGGGACAACTCAGATATCTTTAAGGTCCAAGGGAATGGATTCTGCAACTTTAGGCGTCGCATTGATTGAAAGAAAAACACCTTGTTAAATTGAGTTAGGGCAAGAACGACCTGCTGTACATCCATTCTTTGCTCCCTTATTTTAGGGCTACGCAGGTTGCGAACGCTTCGCAAGCTTTCCGCATCTTAAGTAGGGTCCGTTAGATGATACATAACTAACAAGCGCGGTTTCCTTTCGAATAGGTGCCTGATGTGTCTGTGGACAGACCACCTTCCACCGCATGAGGCTCTGATTCTTGGGACCATTTGGCCGTCTGCTGGTAAGATGAGCTCTTTAAGCCCACTAGCCTTGTCAGCCGCAGGGAGACAGTGTTCTATTGTATCTAGTTCGGGCCGGAAAAGGGTATCCGGACAGCCAATCTTGATTTTCTTGGAGGGCATAGGTATTCATGACCGAAGAATCGCATGGTCACGTGGCAATGATGTCAGACCTTAGAATCAGGCAGTCACTGTTGCCAAGCGCTGACGAATATTTGACTAGGCCCATCTCGCGATGACCGCTGACGATTATCAGTAGTAGGAGGAAAAGAGATTCCTCTCACCGGTATAGCGGCCAGAATTTCTGGATGACAAAACTCACAAGGTGTTTTCCAAACGCAGAGTCAGCTGCACGGCTCCGGGCCAGTAGTACTCGCCGAGTTGACGTTGCCTGTAATTAAAACATGGATTAAATAGACGAGGTCCCTCAGGAAGCTCGTCTCTGTGCTTGGGGTCGAAGATTGGAGGGCGACGGATAATTCCATCAAGAGCCTTTCGAACATTGAGGGGCGGAAGACTGGCCGCAGCACATCAATATTGGTTAACCAAGGTGGTTCAGTTATCAAGGGACGACGGAGGAAGTTATCATGAAAAACGGGTTTACCTCCGGCAGGACTTCGGCTGGAATCCTGGATGGTATTGGTATACACGGGTATGTGAAGGTCTGAATCAAGTATGTCCGAAGTTGGCCAGACTGTTTAAGACTGCGATTTGGCGGTTAAAGCGAACAACTGAGTCTAGGATTTCTAGGGTTTTATTTGGAGGTCTTTGGTAATTGGTGTATGGACACTTAAGCGCATGTCCAGAGGCGGATGCAATACTGCTGCCGTCAGCTGGTGCGCTGATAACAAGGGGAAGAACGGCGAAAGGCTTAGGTGGGTTGGTGGTACTGGGCAATTTAGTGGTTGTGGGAAGGAGAGTGATCTCGGATAAAGATGAACATGTATCGTTTGGAAGGATTTTATATCCTCCAATCTGGGTTGCGGCAGTCCGGTAGTGTGATCCGAAAAGTGAACATATTCTTGAGGATTCTCCTTGCGTTACCCCTTAGCTTCCCTGGGACGTCTATTTTCAGGAGTTATATCCTCAGGGTGACTTTGCTTTTAGCCGGAGCGTCCTCTGATATTTTGGCATCGACAGGCTTCTTGGAAGGCAATGTTCCACTGCCATTTGCGGGCTGGTTGCCATCGTAGCCTACCAGCTTTAGCTGCCGTTTCCGCGCTTCTGCACTTGGACCACTATTAGGTGCGCTGGCTGTTGCTGGGTATGCCTTGCCCACTTCCTCTTCATTGGTGGAGTGACGTGCTCTATTCTAAGTGGGTTGTCTTGAAGGTGGGAAAGGGACTGAATCTGGGATACTTGGTTGGAGAGGACATACGTTTAGGCCACGCCTTGGGTGGTCCAAAATGAAGTGCTCTGGCTGCTCCCAATCCGTAATGCCGTTTGTTTCTCCCACCAGCTATTGGCAGGTGATGGTTTGCATGATTGAACCTGGGCAGGTCACCAGGTAAAATAAGCCATTTTATAAAAATCGACGTTTGATCTTCCCAGGAAAGGAGTAAAAACCGACGCCTTTCCTACTTTCCCTTAACTTGAATTCATCCTCTCCCTCGTACTTACAACCTCCAGTCTCACAATGATCAGCTAAGACCCATTTAGTAATAACCATATTTTATTTCCTGGACAGTGCCAGTACATGCACTGCGCATCATCATGACATGAGACGGCAGTGACAAAAGGGGAAAAGGCATTCGTGCGCAAACGGCGAGGGGCCTACACAATAGCTAATAATAAGTACATCTGGTCACAATTGGTACCGAATTGTTACGCGGGGGTTTGGGTCTAGTGGGGACTTCTCTCCATTACCGTTTGGTGCATTGTTGCGCACTTCGTAGGCCGCCATGTGCACGCAGCAGACCAAAATGTATAGTTATCGCCGCCAGAAAGTCATTTTAGCTCGTGAGATTCTTGATTGATGAGGATAAACACGAACTGGACATGGCGGAATGGGTAACGTGTGGCGAGGAAAAACGTGTTTAAACGAAGAGCGAGGAATTTAGAGGCAGTTTCTAGCGAAATGCAGTCTGGTAAGCAGTATATTGAACGGGCACTAACGGCATAAAAGACCAGAAATTGGAAGCACAACTCGCTGGGTGGGTGGAAACCAGCATGTTTCTATAAAAAGCAACAAACAGTAGACCTACCGAGGCAGGGGAAATATAAGAGTGCTGCCTTAGCCAACATACGGAACACAGTCTATTTGTACAAACGCACGTTTTTAGCCATTCTTGTTCGATAGAAAATGACAACATGATTGCCACTGTTCACGGTTCGCTGACATATCATTCAGTGTATCCAGCCAGCCAGATGACGCGTGTTTCGGATCCGAACCACGAAGACTTGAGACGCCTACTTTGCCTAATTTCGCTGTGCACATTCTCATTTGGGGAGCAACCAAAAACTTGACGGTTTAACTTTTTTGACAGCTTCGTCTCGAGCGGCGTTAGCATGGTAGTAGGGCTAACCGTCCATTTTTCCAAGGTTCGATCGGCCTTTGCTGAAGTAAAGCACTTGTGGCGTCGGCCTGATATTTCGCTGAAGTTACAAGACGGTGTGCACTGTGCCGCATTGCGTTCAGTTCTGTTTTATGGTTGCAAGACATGCTTTGTACATTCCGGACATGTTCGTCGTGGAGGTTTTCGACCACCGATAACTACGTAGTATCTCTAGGATTGGGTGGAGTGACCGGGTGAGTAATGTGGTGATTAGGAGTTTAGTATTAAGTGCCGTTTCTGTGAACACCTTATCTCAGCGTATGAAGCTTTGTAGACTATGTTGGTTGGGTCACGTGTTGTGCATGGCGAACACTCGTCTACCATACCGAGCCCTATTTTGCGTTCCTCTCACGGAGCGGAGAAAGTCGTGTGGAGGTGTAGAACGGATTGTCCTACCGCGTATCTTATTACATTTGCTGGCCCTTGACCTTTGTGACCACTTGTGCGTCACTTACTCGGCTCGGTACAATTGCAATACTGGTAACCCTGACACTTGACCGGTACAAGGAAAAGACAGTCGGGAGCGATAGCAGGTTGAGTATATTTTGAGAGTAGCGTGCGAGCGAAGCGTGCGTGAGTTACGCGCAAATGGCCACCGCGCTTGGCGGTCAATGTTCGGTTAAACAAGTTATCTGGAGGAACAAATCCAAGTTCCGCTGCAGATGACATGGGAACGTGGAATGAGAAAAAGCTCAGCAAAGTTAGGTAATGAAGACGTGTCTCGTCTTCGTGGTTGGGGTATGTTATGCCCGTCAGCTAGTTGGTTGAAGACATTGAAGGATATGGCGATGAACCGCGAACAGTGACGATCGTGTTGTTATTTTCTATCGAATCAGAATGACCGAAAGAGGGTGTTTGTACAGTTAGACTGTTCCGTGTGTTGGCTACTGCAGCCTTCTTGTCTTATCCAGCTTTTATAGATCCTTCTGTTTTTCCTGGATATTAACTCTTTATAAAAAGTGCAATCTTGGGGAAAAGGGAACGGTCTGTGAGGCTTGTCTTGTTATTTAACTCTGATCGGTGTTGGGGGAGCTGTAGGCGCAATAGTCTGATTAGTATCCGTTGCAAAGCCCGTTACCCTTTATTGGGCCATGCAATCCTGTGCATCTGTTAGACAACAGTCTTTCCCTTACATTTCAGTACGTTTCCCTTCTTGGCAGATCGTCCGCGATAAACATACTTTCTAAATGGCAATCTAACTCAAGCCTTCTGCGACGGGATAGTCTCACACACCGTCGATATCTATTTCGCGAAAGCGTTTGACCGAATTCCTCATACTCCATTCTTTCATTAATTAGGATTTTATGGCATCTACAGACAGTTGCTAGCTCTCCTTAGCTTTCTTAAGAACCGCACCTTTACTGCGGAAGCGACCCCGTTTTCCGATCTCTGTCGAATTCTTAGTGAAGCCCCAAAGGGCTCAGTGCTTTGCCTTGCCTATTCTTCATTTGCACAAACGATCTCTGTAAAATTCCAGCGAACGTTGGAAAGAATGCTAATAATGTTACCACCTGAGCTGCTGAAACGCAGTGGTTCATGCAGCAGGGAACCGCTAGAGGCGCTAGTTCATCGGCTGGAGTCTGCCGACCATCAAGGAGACGCGGGCACGTTGTTTGACAGTGCTTCCGGTCGACGGTTCCGAACTATCAGAAACACTCAGATTCCGTGTTGGTCGCCCCACAATCTTAAGTTTCTGGGTAAAAAGGGCACTGTTTTTTCTGACCATCAGCAGATGGTCAGCGAGTCAGCTTCCCATGTCCTTAACATTTGTTCGTGTAGAAGATTCCTAGGTCTTCTGTGGCACTTATACTCCCGCTTTCATCGGACATGGTAGTCGGATTGCTCAGTCGGAAGTGATCAAAAATCGCAGTACTCTTGAGCATGTACAGGTGAAAGCAACGGATCAAGTTCGGGGCCTTTCCGATGCAATTATCTAAGCTTGCACCCTTTCGAAGTTCGCAGAATAAAAGGCAACTTATCTCTTATGCTTAATCCAGACCACTACCAGATAAGTTCTTTTAGGCGTTTCAACTTTAAAACAGTTTTTAAATATCCCTAGAACAAACTGCCGGAAAAAAATTTGCAGATTAGATTGTCTTCTCTTAGGATAGATTACCGTCAGACTGTCACAACGAGACTACACCTTGACGTGGTGTGACGGCTTGCGTGCCTCCATGATCCAACGAGCTATACAGGATGGCTTATCTCAAACCGAAGATCCAATCATGCCTGGAAGGTCAATGGGTAGACGCCTGACGAAGCAGTTTCCTGGTCCTCCAAGTCGGGGGTTGAGCTGAGTTAGCAGCTCAGTCGTAAAAACGAGTGTAAGACTAATTGATCCAAGTAGATGGGCGCCCACTCAGCTGTACCCCGCTGCCTTGCGGTCAGGTTCTTGTCAGAACCAAAGGCTTTGGTTGAGAACCCTAATCGTTCTTCTGCTTAGCGGCTGGACTCTGTAGCAGTACCCGTACATCAAAACCTATGAGTTACACGTCTACAAATAATTCCATATTTCATCGGTCGTCGCGCAGGATAATCGGGACCGCGCTGTCCATTGCATCGAGCGCGGTGGGTAGTGATTATTATGCTACTGCTCAGAGTTCCCTCTCTTTTATTCAACCTGTCTGTTCTGTCTCCAACCCAACCTGTGTGCCCCTTCTGCCTACCCATAGTATCTCCATTGGTAACACGCCCGATACTCCCAACGGTTTATTGTCATGTAGTGT
>LUCM01006021.1:14389-36176 GCA_008360955.1 Fasciolopsis buskii
TTGCTGCAGTGCGTTCAATTCTGTTGTACGGATGCGAGACGTGGAGTATGCGTGTAGGCGATGTTCGTCGGTTGGGGGTTTTCGACAACCGATGTTTACGTAGCATGGCTAGGATTGGATGGAGTGACCGGGTGAGTAATATTGAGGTTAGCAATCTGGTATTTTGTGCTACTTCTGAAAAAAGCTTGTTTTAGCGTATGAAACTTAGTAGACTACGCTGGTTGGGTCACGCGTTGCGCATGAAGAACACTCGTCTACCATATCGTGCCCTATTTTGTGTTCCTCCTAAGGAAAGGAAGAAGCCATGTGGAGGCCAACAGATGACGTGGCAACGTGGGATGAAAAAATGCACAGCGAAGTTAGGTAAAGTAGATGTCTCACGTCTTCGTAGTTGGGGTCCGAAAGACTCGTCGACTAGCTGGCTGGAGTCACTGAAGGATATGACAGTGAACCGTGAACAGTGACGATCGTGCTGTCATTTTCTATGGAATCAGAATGATTGAAAGCACGTGCGTTTGTACAGTTCGACTGTTCCATGTGTTGGCTGCAGCAGCATTTTAGTTGTTCCCGCCTGTGTAGGTCCACTCCCTGTTCCCGTTAGATATTCACTCTTTTAATAGAAATTTGTAACTCTGGGGAACGGCAGCGGTCAGTGAGGCTTGCATTGCTGTTTAACGCTGAACGATGATGATGTTGATGATGATGATAGTCTTTCTTTGAATTCGATCATCAAGGGAAAGAAATGTAGTCTAAGCTCCACCAGATACGTGTCGTAGTTTTCTAACGAGGAGCGGATTTGAGCTGTGTACAGCAGAAAATGGATGATCTATGCAATCGAGGCCATAGCCGAAATTCTTTTCCCCATATCTCTGCGCCAAGTTGTAGCCCGACTACCGAGTCGGTTTCTCTCAAGCTTCGTCTGGCTCTTGGAAAAAGAGCAAGAAACGGCGTCGTTGGACAGGCATAGACAAACTGTGTCCACTCCGCCGTTAGCGACGTCATCTGTTGATCTCCACGGTAACTCAGGCTAGGCTTAAGGTACTGCTTACTGGGTTTAATATTTAGAAGAGACACTGAATGCTGGATTATGTTTTGCACATGCCCAGAGGTCTGCTGTTGTTTTACTGATGATAAGCAGCGCTTCTGTCACCCGAATTACTAATACGCCTGATTTATTGAGGCCTTATGTACTTCACCTTAAGTTTCAGAATCACGGTTGCAAGTTTTCTCTCACACATGCGATAATATGGTTTAATTACGCTGTTATTCAAGGCAAGTAATGGTTGTAAGATGAATCCAGGTGGCCAATCGGTGGCATCGTAAAATGTATTGAAACCATAACCGGTGTACTGTCCTGACTAGTTCGGGTCAGATAAACAAGTTGGAGCTCATGAGGTCTCCCATAGCAGTGGTTGCATACTTCAGGTGGCAAGGCTAAATATCGCAGTCACTGGCATTTTTGCATTCGACATTTTTCCTCTCCTTTGTGGTTCTTCGACCTAGTATCTTAAAGTTAACCTTTCACCATTTCTTTTTCTTTAAGAGGCAATCTTGTGAAGTAGTGGTCGAAACCAGAGTACATCATTACAAGACTAACGTATGAAAACACTGAACTGACATCAGGCAGCAGTTTTGAATCAGGTCAGTCGGTAGTCAGTCTGTCGGCTCGTTTATCTGTTCTGGTAAACTTTATCGAGTCAGGTAAACACAGCAAAAGGTAGTGACCTTATTTTGTTGACTGTATGAAGCCGCCACAGCACTGTGTCACCAGCGGATTCTTGTGACGTTGTATGGGAAGAACACTAACCGAGCAAAGTCCCAACCCATATTTGTCGCTGCCATGCTTATTTGCGACCGCTTATTGAGTAAGTGTATGTTGTGGAGACGACCAAGTTTCCACAGTTCGGTGGCGCTGAAATTTCTACGCGTTTTTACTCCAAGTAAAAACGGTTATCTTACAAGCTACTCTTAATTTTATTGAAATTGGTATAATGAAATTTTGGCCCTAAATATTGCTCTTCCCGGACTTTCACGTTCTTACATCACTGTCCTCCCTCTGGCTAATGAACTATATTTATATAATATATAATATATATATATAATATAAATGATGCTCACTGACCAAACGACGTGCTTTCTCGCTATCTGCTTGCCGCGTTGGCCAAGGTCGAGAAACGTGTCGGTCGTTTGGTGCTCTCTATTTAGCTTGTGGGAGACCTAACTTCGGATCTCGCGCCCTCGGTAACTGCGTCGAGCAGTTTATATTCCGTGTTTCCATCATGTTTTCCACTACTTGTGTCATTCAATGTCTAACATTGACGCCCTGTTTTGTGTCTTCATACTTGTGCCCATCCGACAGTACAACAGCATGTGCTGTTTATTTACTTCCAACCACCAACTTGTGATCATTCTCTCATTCACAACCTGGGAATGTGCCTAATGGCTTGCAACTGTGTATTGCTTCGCTTTGCAGCTTTTTTGTGTGTACAGACGCAGTTCCCGAAATCCATGTAACTGGCCCATTCTCCCACGTGAACTAATCGCATAAAAATAAGGGTAATGTTTATATGTGTATATTCATAAATAATTAATGTTTCCCTTAGTCGTCGCTACTACCCCGTGTTTAACTTTGCTTGTGACTACTGGGGCATCTTATTCCAAAGGGGTTTCATATTTTGCTGGTCTTTCCAATAATTCCTAGGTTTGCTTTTCTCCTCTAAGCAAACTTTTCATTTATACCGATTGACACAATATCCTGTTTATCTATTTGTTTAGCGACATGTTTGCTCCAGACTTCCGATTTGAGGATGAAGTGAGTTGTTCAGTTTGGTTACACCGTCCTCCAGGATGCAACACTTCAAGTTGATTTTCCTGAACATAACGAGCCAAGTTCTTCAAGTATGCGGTTGGTGGACACACTGATTAGAAAATACCGTCAGGAAAATGATATTAAATTAGATCCCGAGTACAACACCGCCTTGCCTAAGGTGTTAGATAGTGCGAATACTTTCCATCTTACTGGTAAGTGACTAGGTGCTAAAATCTTTTTGCCAATCATTCCCAGATGTCGTTCGTGAAAAGAAGCGCCACAAACAAAAGATAAAAAATGAGGTATAATTTTCCATTTCTGGGATTAACTGACTTCGTCAGCCGGAAAAGTTCCAGTTTGCACAGGGTGTCGAAAAGTATTGCGAAGTTCCCTCGTTTATGGACCTGAAGCTGTCGAAACCGATATTGAAGGTATGCAATATCTGACTTTGCCCAAGCATCTTCTCAGGCTCTTACAGAAATGTCTTTGGACAAGCCAATGTCCATCCAATGCGCCTGTATCCCGGTTGCTCTTTTAAACCGTGACATATGCGCATGTGCTCGAACGGGGTCCGGCAAAACGCTTGCTTTTCTTCTTCCAGTATTGGAAAGGATGACTAAGAAGCCATGCGCCGCCAGTCGGTCGGTTACGCGCGCGCTAATCATCAGTCCAACACGGGAATTAGCAGTGCAAATTTTCAAGGTTGCCGAAAAGTTGGTGAAGTATTGTCCAAAGATCCGTGTTCAGTTGGCTGCTGGTGAATTTTCTTTTTTCACAGTGATTCAGTTATCATTTACTTCAGGTGGTCTTGATTTACACTCACAAGAAGCTTCACTCCGACAAAATCCGGATCTGGTTATTGCCACTCCCGGACGGCTTATTGACCATTTATCAAATGCCCCAAGTTTCAGTCTTCATAATATTGAATATCTCGTTTTAGATGAGGCTGACAAGTATGCTCTTTGGGATTCATAGTTCTGTAATTAACGTTTGCTTACGCTAAAGGTTGTTGGACGAGTATTTTGTTGAGCAAATCGGTGAGATTGTGAAACACTGTGGGAGGCAACGCCAAACTCTTTTGTTTTCTGCCACAATGACAGAAAGTGTGAGTGTGCATTGTTTTTTTCGATCTGATGGAACTTTTCACTAGTTTTCATGATGTCACATCCTAAATGATATTTCTCCCGATCTCATCTTTATCGGATTGCACGGTTGTGCAGCCTTTGTCAGACATATTCACCCTCAGAATGTGACTAGCGTTTTCAATTGTGACACTAATTTATTGTATCCTGCTAGTACTATCCGTCGTATATCTTCCACTTTCCATGCTGTTAACCGGCGATTGATCTACGGAAAATAGATTACCAGTTTTATTCGCATTCCTGGTACATCTGCATGAATTGTGCTACGGGAACAATAGTTTACGAAGGACTTGCGATATTTAACTCCCACTTATCAAGTTTTTCTCCATTGTTTATTTATTTTGATTATGTTAGGTTGTGTACACAGTAGTTCTCTGTGTACTATGACAGCTCGAAGTTAATTTATATCGAGGTAGGGTTTCTTTGGTGAATGAAAATGATCTTGCCACATCACTACTCCCGTGGCTCCTATTTGAATATGCAGTAGTAAAATTTCACGGTTGGGTCTCACTAACTCCTGCAATTAATGAACTGGCCCTCTTTGATCCAGTTGGACCGAAAAATTGGGCGACACAAAAATAATGCACATTCCAAGCAGTCTGTTCGTTCTTCCATGTATTCCGCTGCTAAGGCTGGTAGTGGTCAGGTATATTGAGCACGTGTCATCTCCGAAAGGTCGGAGGTTCGAATCCCGGATCTGCCGGTCACTTTGTTGGCAGACGGCAACTCGCTGTCGCCTGATTCGTTACTACACATGACCTGTTGAGACGTTAAGTGGTTTCATGTCACCCTAAATTTCAAGGTCAGGTTTGCCGATTACCATCTATTCCAACTCCCCATAGTACACCTTGGTGATTATGGGATATGTTTCTCCCACTGTGCACGTAATAAAGAAAATCCGAAATATCAACAGTCATGCATGTGAATTCATCTGAAATGCGGAAATTTAGACCACAGATTTCCTTTTCTTGAACTGAAACACAACGCCAGTCGAATGCGATTACAGGTCTTCAGTCCTGAAAAACCATCAGCCAAACTCGGCGGTCATGTTCACTTACCGATAGTGACTGGTTTTATTGGGGACTTTATCGCGGCCAAGGTAAGCAGTTCGAATGCCAGCACTGCCGGTCATTTTGGTGGAGTATGTCGATCCGCTCTCACTCGGCTGGTTACCATGCTTTATTTTTGGAAAACACTCATGATTCTGCGTCACCCGAAGTTTTCCCCCTTGTTTCCAAATTTTATCTTCTGTCCCCAGCCGTTTTTCCTTGCCCTCCTCTCTGTCTGCCTGTAATGCTCCTGTTGATAACATGCTCGATACTTGCAACGGTTCAGCATCAAGTAACGTCATAAGCGGTTTTCAGTCGACTGAATCACATTTTTCCAACCCTCTAGATTTGGACTCCTTAAATGCTTGCACTCCCATGCAGGTTGGTCAGGAGGCTTGTTTAGCGCTGACAATGGAATCAATTCTGATGGATGTCTGGTGCTTCAGTGACACGCAGATTAAGTGTACTTCGACCGGTAGCACCTAATAACTTATCAACATACTTCCTGCGGACCTCTGGAGACGAAATAACTCAGGTTCCGGGTCATCTTGGTGTAGGAATAGTCATGAAGCGGCCTTTTTAAGCTAAATACCGGTTAATAGTCTTTTGTGCACCGCAAGATTGCGGGTGTCAGTTATTGTACGAAAGGATAGTTGTGTTAAACACAACTTGTTTGCCATCTCAGCATGCGCTCCAACTGACTGTAGCGCGGATATACAGAAGAACAAGTTTTATGACGAATTCGTCACTTTTGTTCGCACGAGCAATTGGTCCAATATTGTACTGGTAGCAGGTGGTTTTAACGCACAAGTTAGAAAATTTGGTGCATTGGAAGCGTGTTTCGGTAAGCACTGTGGCTTGCTCGATCAGCGTACATGTAAGTTGGACTGGATCCTCTAATTTTGCGCAGACTGTCTTTTGACCTCTAACGCGAATTTCTGATGCGGTTCGCATCGCACGGCGACTTGGCACTTTAACTCGACAGGTAGTCTGGGTCAGATCAGCCATATAACTGTAAGCCACCGTTGAGGCGGTTGTGTTCAGAACTGTAGGTGATAACTGGACTACATATGTGGAATCGGACCATGGTCTAGTTTTAATACGGTTTTTGGTGCAGCTCGTCATGAAACTCGTCTTTCTCCATGTCAGTGCTGCAGTCTGTTGGAGCGTATACCGAGGTAACAAATAAACTGCGCTTAACACTTCTCTCCTTTTGGACGCCGACTGATCCCTGCAGTCTCACGACACACAAACGACTGTTAACCGGGATCCAGTCTAAAAGGGCTGCTTCGGCCTTCTCACTCAAGACTATTCCTACCTCACGTTGTCCCACAGCTTTAGCTGCTTCGTCTCTCGAAGTATACAGGAAACATCTTGACGTGACATTGGGCACAGTTAGTTGAATTACTCTATTCAAATCCTGAATTCGCGTTTCCCTGACAAAGCGCACACCAATCGAAAGTGAGTCAGTTCACTGTCAGGGCTAAACACATGCGTTGACCAGGCTGCATGAGAGTGCGTACATTGAAGGAACCGAGATTCAGAGGCTGACGAGGCTTGAGAAAATGTGAGCCAGCAAACTGAAAACCGCCTGCTACATTATTTGGCAATGAATCGTTGCGAGTATCGAGCGTGTGATCAGTGTGGACACTGTGGGTAGGTAGACGGGGCAAAGAGAATTGTTTGGAGACGGAAGAGAGACAGTGAATATGAAAGAATAACATAGTAGACTTCACTGCTGCATACACTAATGGAGACGATTTTCCTCGGTTATCTTGATAATAGTTTTATCCCCAACGACCCGGGGACTACTCATCTCGGTCTATGTAGTGACCAACGTGCCCCTACTTATTGTCGATAGTTCCCTATACTTGGTTGTACTGTAGTTTTGAGCATCCCGGTACTCGGATTTTCTATTGTACTTTATGCAGCAGCTTTTCTGCGTGTTTGGTCTTGATTCTTTCTGGAAATCTCGCGAAAGTCCATTACTCTTGTTAACCGTTTTGTTCTCCCGGTCGAATCCAATTGTGGTCCACAACTGAATATTTGGGTGTCAAATGCTATGACTGGCTTTTGTGTGCCCACCTCTGATTTTAGTCTTCATCATATTCTTGTCGCTGCTGAAAATCGTTGCCAGTCTTTCTTCGGTCTGTCAGTGTGAATACTGCGTTTGTTGTTATTCTTAGTTTTGTTCCTTTTTCTCCCTTGCTTGGTAGTGTCCATTACTTCCCCATAGGACCGTCACTATTATATTGTTTTCTGATATTCGGTTTTTAGGTTAAAGAATTAGCTACTGTATCTTTGAAAGATCCAGTCCAAGTTTTTCTCAACCAAGCAACGGCTGTAGCTAAACGTTTACAACAGGAGTTTATTCGGGTCAGAACACACCGTGAGGGAGGCAGGCTGGCAATTCTGGTCTCATTGTTAGTGCGCACATTCAATCGCCGTACTATTGTATTCCTTCCGACAAAGAAGGAATGTCATCGTGTGCACATTTTATTGAGTCTTATGGGACTCTCCTGTTCGGAGCTTCATGGTGATATGACACAAGCACAACGTTTGGATGCTCTGCGTCGATTTTCTGAGATTTCAAAGGAGTCCGTTAGCCCAAATGATGTGAAATCGAGTTTGGATGAGACACCACGGGTTGATATTTTACTTGCCACAGATTTGGCTGCTCGTGGTTTGGATATACCTGATGTCCAGACGGTAAGAATATTCTTTTATGGAGTACTTTAATTGAAGTTACATGTTTTTGGTGAGTTTGTGTTTAGCAATATTTTGTGGTTTAATCAATGTGAACGTTGTTTTCGAGTGTATATAGCGTGAAACAGGCGATGCGACTCCTTTTCTTCCTTTTTCCGACTATCTCCTGCTAGAGGATAAATCGGCTCCAATAACATCGCGAATCGTTGTTGACCAAGCACTGCGATTGAAAGCGAGATACTTGCAGATCGCCACCCGGTTTTATTTCCAGTAACGATAACCGTAGATTGGTTTTAGTTACGTTTTCAGCGTGCCGCCAATTTGACCGCGTCATTCCTAATCGAGTGTGGGGCACAGTGTTTATTGAGAGAACTTCGGGACACCGCAGAACATGACCAAACCGTTGTGCTCCGCGTTGTTGGAGGGAAGTGGCCAACTGTTCAGTATCGTAGCATCGTCCTATTTCGTCCTTTCTGGTTTGTCCGCAGGATTTGTTGTAGACTCTAGCGATCGAATACTTCCATTCTTCTGATATCTTCGACTAGCAGTGGCTAACGTCCACACGTGTAAGTGGGTACGGCGCTGACTGTAGCTCAAAAGACTGATTTCACTGCATACCCATAGCACTTGTCGAGGCTACAGAAATGCTCTGTTTGCGTCATCGATCCTCATTGTAACTTCCTCCTTCGGCTGCTCATGCGATAGAAAAACTGATTCTAGGTTTTTGAATGATAATGCATTTTCAGTTGGCTCGGTGTTGAGAACTGGTTGTTGAACGCTTGGATTTGGGAAGGCCCATAAGACGTTTGTTTTTGCCCTGTTGATTTCAAGACCGAATTTCGCTGCGTAGATTGTGATTAAATGAAGTACTGGTACATGTTAGCTAGCGAATAAGTGACGACGACGTCAACATCCACAAACTCCAGATTTGAGAAATAGAATGATGTATTAAGTTGGGCGCCAGGTTAGCTAGTCGCCGCATTGGTCGTAGTCCAAGAACTTCATGACGAGACTCTTCCTTGAAGTGGCATGTCGGCTTGCGTGCCTCCATGACCCAACGAGCTATGCAGAATGGCTTATCTCAAACCGAAGATCCAGTCATACCTGGAAGGTCAATGGTTAGAGGCCTGACGAAGCAGTCTCCTGGTCCTCCAAGTTGGGGGTTGGTCTGAGTTAGAAGCTCATTCGGGAAAAACGAGTGGAAGACTAATTGATCCAAGTAGACGGGCGCCCACTCAGCTATTCCCCGCTGCCTTGCGGTCAGGTTCTTGTCAGAACCAAAGGCTTTGGTTGAGAACCCTAATCGTTCTTCTGCTTAGCGGCTGGACTCTGTAGCAGTACCCGTATATCAAAACCTATGAGTTACACGTCTACAAATAATTCCATACTGCATTTTTCGTCGCGCAGGAAAATCAGAAACGCACCGCTCACTGCATCGAGCGAAGTAGATAGTAATTAGTATGCTACTACTTAGAGTTCCCTCTCTTTTATTCAACCAGACTCTTTTGTCTGCAATCGCTTTGCCCCGTCTACCTACCCACAGTGTCCACACTGATCACACGCTCGATACTCGCAACGATTCATTGCCAAATAATGTAGCAGGCGGTTTTCAGTTTGCTGGCTCACATTTTCTCAAGCCTCGTCAGCCTCTGAATCTCGGTTCCTTCAATGTACGCACTCTCATGCAGCCTGGTCAACGCATGTGTTTAGCCCTGACAGTGAACTGACTCACTTTCGATTGGTGTGCGCTTTGTCAGGGAAACGCGAATTCAGGATTTGAATAGAGTAATTCAACTAACTGTGCCCAATGTCACGTCAAGATGTTTCCTGTATACTTCGAGAGACGAAGCAGCTAAAGCTGTGGGACAACGTGAGGTAGGAATAGTCTTGAGTGAGAAGGCCGAAGCAGCCCTTTTAGACTGGATCCCGGTTAACAGTCGTTTGTGTGTCGTGAGACTGCAGGGATCAGTCGGCGTCCAAAAGGAGAGTAGTGTTAAGCGCAGTTTATTTGTTACCTCGGTATACGCTCCAACAGACTGCAGCATTGACCTGCAGAACGACCAGTTTCACGATGAACTTGTCACTTTTTTTCGGAAGAGCAGAGTCTCTGACATTGTAGTGGTGGCAGGTGATTTGAATGTGCGAGTTGGAAAACTGAGCGCATCGGAAGTCTGTTTGAATGAAGGGTGCGCCTTTCCCGTTCAGCGAACAGACTTCTCGAATTCTGTGCTGGCGATAAATTATTCCTCCCTGGTGCGAATTCCCGACTTCTCCGAGAGGTAATGTGCGACAGAAATAGAGTTCTCAACTAAGGTAGACAGCAAACCCTGGACCGTTGGGTATAGCACTTCGGGGATTAGTTTAGCTGGCCGCACGCTAGCGTATTTAGTCTGACGTCTGCAGCTGCAAATTCTTGGAGTGTGTCGCTTGGTCCCCAACAGAAGTGGAAACGTGGTCAAATATTCGGCTCCTAAAGAAGGAAAAAGTGGCCGGTCCCGACGACCTTCCCCCAGTTCTTTTTAAATAGGACGCGGAAGCTCTGGTGATCCCTTACCTCCTTGCTTCGTGATATTAGGAACGAAAAGCATATTCGGTTATCGCCGGGCGAGTCACTGATTGTACCCATCTTCACGTAGGGTACACGGAGTGACTGCAGCAGTCATCGTGTGATTAGTTTAATTCGGATAGTTACTAAGGTGTTAGCTTCGATAATGCTGCGTCGTTTGAAAACAGTTCACGAGAGTAATATCCGCGATGAGGATTCCGGATTTGGCCCAAGTTGGAGCTACATCGACCAGACATCCACTCTTTCCCAAGTTCTCGAAACGCGCCACAATCACCGCCTCCCTATGATCGTAGTCTTTGTCGACTTGAAAGGTGCGTTCGATTCCGTGGATCGACTAGCACTATTCAATGCTCTCCACCGGAAGGATATGCCAACGAAGTTTGTGAACCTGTTGCGAGCATTGTACTCGCATATCTATAGTCGCGTTAGGGTATACGGTGAACTGTCACGTTCATTCGAAACGACTAGTGGCGTTCGACAAGGGTGTCCCATCTATCCATTTTTGTTCAACTTCGTCATGGACGAGGTGATGGAAGATGCTTTAGGAGGTCTCCGGGATGTAGGAGTGGAACTGGGAAATGGAGGAAAGCTATGCGACCTAGATTACGCAGACGACGTCGTGTGCCTGTTCGAGTCTGCGGACCATGCACAACGGGCACTAGATAGGCTGTCAAGATCGGTTGCTCGGTTCGGCATGTGCTTTGCACTTCCAAAGTGCAAAGTGCTGTTACAGGACTGGACGATAGCAGTGCCGAACTGGGAGATGAGTGGAGAGGAACTCACGATTGTGGATCGTCTCGCATACTTTGGTAGCTGCGTGTCTACCGATGGTAGCTCAGGAGTGGAGGTAAGTATGCGTATATCCAAGGCTCGGGCAGCTTTTGCTGGACTGAAGCATTTGTGGCGTCTGCCTGATATTTCACTGAAGTTTTTTAAGTCATGTGTGCTAAGTTCTGTTGTACGGTTGCGAGACATGGAGTATGAGTATCGGAGATTTTCGTCACTTGTAGGTTTTCAATCACCGATGTCTACGTAGCAAGCCTAGGATTGGATGGATGAACTGCGTGAGTAATGCGGGGTGAGGATTTTAGTATTAGTTGCTAGATCTGAGATTGTCTTTTCTCAGCGTACGAAGCTTGGATGTGTAGGCCGGTTAGGTCACGTGTTGCGAATGGCAAACACTTGTCTACCATGTCTCTCTCTATTTTGCGCTGTTTTCCCGGAACGGAGGAAGCGATGTGGAGGTCAACAGATGACGTGGTAACGTGGGATGATAAAATGTACAGCGAACTAACGTAAAATGGGTGTCTCACTTCTTCGTGGTTGGGTCTGAAATACCCGTCAAATTCCTGGTTGAAGATACTGAAGAATATGGCAGTGGACCGTGAACAGTGGCGATCCTGTTGTCAGTCTTTATCGAATGATTGAAAAATGCGCGTTTGTGCAGTTTAGCCGATTTGCACGTGTAGGTCCACTCCCTGTTTCGTTCGCATATTCACTGTTTTTACGGAAGCATGTAACTCTGGGGAAAAGGGAGCGGTCAGTGAGACTTACCTTGCTGTTCAACGCTTTACGGTGATGATGTCGATTTCATTAAACTATTCTGCGTTTTTTATATTAACGCTGTACATTCCTTGAGGATTGTATTGAAGCACTGTGCAGCTGTTCCATCCTTGTTAAGAATCATCAGCAATTCATATTCATCGTGCCCAAGTGATTCAAGATTAACTCAGTCAAAATCAAAAAGGAAAACCTACTACGGTTTAGCTACTGAAACTTGTCTAGATATTTGATCAATGCACTCTGTGCTAATTTGAAAACTCCCCTGATTTGGTCTAGTTTGGCGAATTCGCGCAGCCACAAATCGACCAAGTAGTAGTGTTCGAAATATCTTTTCGGCAACTTCAATCGGACTAACACCTGTGTAGTTCTTGCAAACTGCTCTATCGCCTTTCCTGGGAATGGGTAGCTAGATGGATGTGCCTCAATCCCTTGGAACTACTTCGAGTTTTTACATGCAGCGAAGTGGCTCATGAAACCTGCCAATAAGTGGTGTTAAACGTTTTGTAGACTTCCGGAGAAATATTGTCTTCTCCGGTGGCTTTCCTGTTCAGTTGATTATTTACGTCCGCGATTTCTGTATCGTTTGGCGGCTCGGAATTGACATCATGTTGTTCGATTCGGATTGAAGGTGATGGGTTCACCGTTTGATAGACAGATCTATTGAGAAATTGATCAAAATGTTCTGCCCATCTCGATTTTATTGCGCTCTTCTGGGATGAGTCACCTTGTTGAGTCATGTAGGGCAAACTTAGGTTTATGTTGTCCACTCAAGGCGCGACGGATAAACCAAAAGAGCTTACCGAATTCACCAGTTCCTGATACGACTTCCATTTTCTTAGCTATTCCTGTCCAATATCTCTTGTGATCTACCCTAGCCGATCGTGTGGCCGCACGCCATAACCTGCCGTATTTTGAGCTTGGCTGACAGCTGAAGAGTGGTTGAGGAAACCCAGTCCTTAGTTTCTTCCAAGAGGGTTCTTTTTTCGCCTTTTTGATGATCTTTCATTTATTTTCGACCGATACTTCGTCCGTTGGTGCACTAGTGGTACTGTTCAATTGAAGCGGTTGTATTCGACAGCGTCTCTCGTTTTTTAGCATCCCCAAGGCAGAAAAATTTAATCGATTTGATAGTAGCTCCATTGGATGCCTAGACAAAGGGAGCCTGAGGCGAGCGCACACTAGGGCCTAGTCGGAACCATTCATATTACCTGTCGTTGCGCCCCGATACGGGCGACAATCGTCCACAAGCGAAGCCCAGAGAAATCGCTCAAGCATAAAGTCAAAATGGTGCATTGTGCGACCGTTGTTCGAATACCATGCTAGCAGGTGTTTTTTGGGATGCTGGAAGTGCGAGTTGCAGACAACCACCCTGTTCATGTCTAAGGAGTTCACCAACCGAGATCCGTTCTCGCAACTGTCCCAAGCTATGACGTGTGGATTCGTCCAAAGGGCCGATGCGCTTGTTTTGCCTTTTGCAGCAAACGGTAGATCCCGTCTTGGAACACGGTTAACCAAAATTTGTAGTAAGTCGTGAAATGCATCCTTCGCTGTGTCGTCGGTCGCGTTAGTTGGCGTATAGCCGGCTATCACCTTTAAGTTCTGAAGCCAGCCCTTGAAATGCACTGCAGCTATTCTGGAGGATATTGATTCCCAGGAATTTAGTGTGCCGTGAGCTTTCTTGAAGTGCTTGCGATACTGTGGAGTCCAGAGTTGTCTGCAGGTCCGCAGTCGTACATCTTGAACCCGAATCGGGAAATCTAACTTCTGACAAACATGTAATGTCTGCGTCCTGATGCACTGACTCGCCGTCTCTATCAGAGCCTTCGCATTCTAATGTGTTATGTGAGTTGATCTATGACAGGGAAGAGTTCCAGTTTTTTTTTACTACACGTTTGAGCCATGAGCGTAGTGGGAGGGGCATTGCTGCAGTAGCCACTAGTACCCATTACAGGGCTAGGAAGACCGGCAACCGTGATTCTAGCATAACGTCTCATCAGGTCAGCGGTGGTAACGAGCCGAGCGATAGCGAGTTTCTGTCTGCTGTCAAAGTAACCGGAGGATCTGGAGTTCGAACCTCTCATTTTTCGTGACTACTATCGATCGTGTCGACCGCCGGGACCCGAGACGCGTCGCTTTCGGGGGACGCGGTAGTGCGATAAGAGCAGTAAAAGCCGTAATGATCCGGAGAATCTCGGGAGTAAGTCACGTGTGGCGGCCGCAGCACTGCCCGTCCTTCCTATTCGAGGATGCTTCTCTGGCTTTTGCACATCCAAGTAGAGCTTACAAGGCAGCAGGACCATTACCCGGTTCATTCGCCTCTTCTGGGAGCATCGTCCAAATGTAGCTGGACAAGGGGCAATGGCCATATTTGATGGCGAGCCAAACTGGGCACGTCACAGTGCTATCATAGATTCACGGACCTTTAAAGAAAACATTCTTGGCTTTGTCACTGTTTGTTCGCGGCCGCTTATTCGACGATCATGGGCGCACCTTATTCACGGCTAACCGCAGCTTGACGGTCATTCTTCTATCCGCAATTCGGGGCACGTTGTTTAGCATGCAGCTTCGTTCTGTTCTGATTTGCGGCTTTCCTGACTCCGATTCCGATTAATCGTCACAATCATTGACCTCTTAAAGTTCGACTTGGAGAACAGAATAAGTAAACAAAGAAAGCTTTGTTCTGATAGGGTCTATGCTTGTGCTTGACCAATGACGTTCTCCACGATGAGCTTCATCAGTTATGTTGTAGTCTAGGGTTAGAGTTTATAATTTTATATGCTCAAAAACTCCAAAATTTATTGGTGGAAAGTCCTGTCTTTTTGGAGCATTGTACTGGATTCATTTCCTTTTGGGAAACCATCAACCATCTTTACTTGTTTTCTGATGCCCAGCTTTTCAACTTTGGTGAGCTTATGATAAGATTACAGACGAGTTGTTTGTTGCGTGGTTAGTCGAAGAATGGACACAATTTTCATCGAATTCAAAGTTGTTTTTGTTTTCATTCTGTTACAGGTTATCAATTACACTTTACCGCCAACAATGAAACAGTATATTCACCGAGTAGGGCGAACTGCACGTGCTACCAACGTTGGTCGGTAAGCTCTTATCACGCTTGTATTCACCTATGCCACGAAATGTTTCTACCCCCTTATTTTGATATAGTCCGACTCCAGGCCTTAGGATAAAAACGGTTTTTCGATTCCGTCTAACAGGATAGTGTGTTGAAAAGTGATTTATTGAAATAAAGAATCCGACACAAATACCTTTCTACCGAGGATAATGCAAGTGGGCTTCATGGCACTTTTTAGTCATTCTGAAACCGTGTTCTCATCACATCACTTGAAACGTCACATTTTCGGATAAGTCGTCGAAGCAATTATCTCACGTTGAGTGATCTAGAACCGGGTGTTTCAATCACGAAAATCTTTTTCGCCCCAGCATCTGCACCGTTACCTATTCATCTCTATAATTTTCCATAATTAGCAGGCATAACGACGTATATGGACAATAGCTAGACCGAAGGTGGAAAAGAATCATTCCTAATTTTTTTTGACTGCCGACCGCATTCTCTAATTTTGTCTGAGAAATGGCGAATGCTTCGATTTTTGGATGAGCTGTATCATAGGGGCTATTAGTTTCCCCAAGGTGAACATACACACCGTAGAAAAATGCGCTGCCTCGTGAAAGTACCTACTTTCTACGTATCATGCAGCCTATGCTTTAGCTTAGTTCTCGCCTTTGTTGTCACGTGATCTGAATGAAACGTTCATTGCTACACGAGCCAACCTAAGACCGAAAATACAGGTGTAAAAAGGATTGGCGTTTGCGGCCTTCACATCCGAAATCCGTCGTTCGCTTGACCATCACTGGTTTTCGTTTACAGTGCATGTCAAAAATGTCTAACAGCTATATCAGTAAGCGATGCTTTGCGTAGGGCAGATGTCAGGATGAACAACTCTATGCTGCCGATGTAACTAGCACGATTGTTTCCACCAGCAAAAAGTTGAAATGTCTTTTACTGCATGTTATACAATTACGGGGCAGAAAAATGTGGGAATCACTTGGTGGGACTGAAGGTTGTCCGAAGTTTACGATGGATTGTCTGAAGATATCCAGCTTTGTTGCACTTAACGTACCGGAAGCGGCCTGTGGATCGATAATGGTGTCTCCCGTACGAATTACCTGCCCAAAGAAACTTCGTTTTTCAATCCGCCGAGCAGATAGTTGTTTGAATGAGAAATTAGCAAAAGCTAAATTTAAACTGAATAATAAAGAAAGAAGACCAGTAATGCGGGACGTTAACAATTCGTATTGCTCTTCTCAGCCGCGTACGCAAAACAGTCCGAGAACTACATAATACTCAGCTATAAACTGCAGTAAACGGACACAAAGGTTAAATTCAGTACAACAAACATTTGATGTCATCCCCATGGCAAACGCTGTCGCTGTTGATAACTTTTAAGGACGAAAAGCCGAGTTAGGTATTTGGATCAGCATTGCTTCGCTGCATGCTAAAATCTGATCAGTTTGTGTAACAAGAGCTTAAAACATGGGGTGAACCACGTGTTGGGTTGAAAAGAGTGATGCGAATTGTTTATATCCCGCAGTATTGGTCTTCTTTACTATTGATCTATATTAAGGGCATTCACCGTTTTAGATTTAAATTAACTGGTTGTCACGGCGTGGTCTTTAAGCAGCAAAGAGCTGCGACTACGAAACAAAGTTGAGAAGGGTGGCGTTTACTGTATCAAACAATTCACATCTTGAAGTTGTTCATGCTCTGAACGTTGTGCAGAGCGAAACTAGTAAATAACAAGTTTTTGCTTGAATTGGCGTCAGTTGCTGTCAGCAATGAGGAGGTTGCGAATTAGTGTTTCCATCTGATCGCTGAAGTTATATGCGGCTTCTACTCACGAATTCGCAGATATTCTGCGCTTATTTTCGCTGCAACTGGCGACACTTCTGTTTCGAAATCTCGGAATTGACCTATTGAATATGGCGCAACAGGAGGTTTTTAATGTCCTCCAACTTCAGTAATGCTGATACCTTTGGAAATGTCAGACGTCTAATGATAATATATGCGACTTTCACACCAATTGTTAAAAAACAAGTGTCTTGTATTGACCCGATATCTCCGCACCATATTTTCGAATCTTACGAGCTAATCGCGAATATCACACGGTGATTCATTTATATATAGAAACCGAACACGTAGAGCGAGCGAACGTGTCTTCGACGATTTGCTTCCAAGCCGTTGCATTAGTGTTTATCTGCACTTGCCATATAGTTTCTGCTTTTTACTGTTTATTGCTGACAAAAAGACGGATTTGCAATAAAGTCGCCACTTGGTTCACTCCTACCGAAGGTCTTTATGACCGAATTGGAGAAGAACGAACTGAAGTCAATAATATTAGGCCCCTGTCACTACTGTTACCTGGATAAAATCTGGACTACCGAACAAAATAAAAACGTCAATGGGATTGTGACAGTTTAACAGAGGACATCCAGCAATAAAATTCTCAGCTGAGTTAGTAAAGGATCACCACTTACAGTTTCTGGAAGTCTGTCGAATAAGCCGTCCAAATGGCTCACCTCCAAGGGGAATCACTGGAAAAGCGAAATGGATGCGATGATAAGATTTCGCTTGCTAGGGAATTTCAACTTTAATGCTTCATGATTTGGCATTCTTAGGAGTCGGTCATTCTTTACAATTTGTGCAATGCGCGTAAGGAACAGGTTGTTTTCTACTGGTCTTAATTTCCTCGGTCAAACCTCTACTCTCCCACATCGTTCTCGGACATACATGCAATCTTCGACTCCATAAATGGGACTTCTCTACGAGATAGCATGTATGGACGAAAGAAGTAACTAAAAAGTAAGTTTGGCTCTCAAAAGGTGGTGCTAGCACACTTCAGATTGTGTTAGGGTTTGTAACCATCTTTTGCCGCTCTTCTCCGACTTCAATGGGGTCCAGTTGTTTCTAACAACCGCTGACCTTGCACCAAGTCGCTGTGGTTCAGGTCGGCATATCGCGAGCACTGGTGAAATAAAAATGGTAAAATCTTATTTCTGAAGAATTGTGGAAGGGCGGAAACAGCAACTCTTTGGAATTCTCTCCCTTCCCAAGATTGATGTTAAAATTTTCGTTAACTCCAACTTCGAAATTCCGCCACCGTCTTTGAAACAGGATGGCGGCCGCCCATCTGCCCCAGCAATGTCATGCATTTTCAGAAAGCCATTTTCCCTGATGCCTTCCCTTTCCGTCAGAGGGACTGATGGCTACCTGCGTTGTTTCGCTTGCCAGCATAGTTGGAAGATCCACTATTGCAGTGGGTCAGATGAACTGCTCTTTAAAGCGTTCCGGTCAACGCTCGTGATAGTGTCGGATTCTTTGATCACCCAGATTGCATTTAGTTTTCGTGAACCACTACTCCTAATTAGACGGTAAAGATTGCGGTTATTGTAGATGGTCATAGGCTTCTCCGTTTTTCTGCATTTTTTTAATGAATAATTGCTGACAGTCATTCCTCAGGCTTCTGGTCAGTTGACATCTTGGAGGTTTCCGCTTCTCATTGTGCGTAGCATCCAGGAAGGTGGATCTGCGAGCATCCAGCGCAGCAGCAGAGGTCGTGGATATCCATCGGTTTTAAGGTTCATAAGATTTGCAGTCCTAAGTGAGAAATCTTTGATCTGTACCTGATGTTTGCTCGAATTCCGAACACTTGTGTGACGGTACACCCTTGCAAGTGCCGATTGAAACTGAATTCGACGACTGTCGTCCAGAATCAGCTGTGGGGCTTTTAGCGTTGGAATGACCAAAGATTAGGCACAAACAAAAACGAGTACGGACCAAGGCATTACCTAGGTCCACAAGTGTGGACCGTGGTAATCGACGGTCTTCGATTGATCCACGTCACCGGTGATCGGTCGGAATCAAATTCCGTAAAGCCGATAGAAGGCGCTGATTGGGTAAATGTGGTTTTTTGATGAAAGGTTGTTTGCCATGATCAGTCTGTGATCGAAACAAATCTGGGTGAGGCGACTACAGCTGTCGGTTCGATAGTCTGGGAAAGCAAATAAACATGCAGTGTCTCTTTGTTTCCCCAAGATCTCCAGCATCGACCGCGACGTCCATTGAACGCACACTTCGAAGTAATCGCGATAAGTCTCAGTAGAACTCGTCTCTGTACTCAGGAGGGCATAGTCTTTGGGTGCATACATTGACACAGCATGTTTTCCCATTAGGTTTAGCTTGCGAGGGTTAAAGACAGCTATTTCAAGTAAACGTTTAGGCTTAAGAAATGCGTACATTTTTTTCCCGCCCTTCCGGTAATGCTATCAAGTATATCTACTTGTCCGCAACCATTCGTGGTGTCTTGCCACGTTGGCACACTGAGAGAATTATTGTAGGAAATGTTTCTCATAGAAATAGTGTTGGAGATGTTTGTGGAACTGATAGTTTCCGGTTTCTCACACCTCAGAAAAGGTTTTTCTTTGGGAATCCTAACTGAAACGTTTGACCCAGAACTCTGATCCACAAGGCAATGGGCGTTAGCCCAGCACGTGAACCTAGCCGAAGCATCTATGAGAAAGCTTTTCAGCTGTTATGTAAAAGCTTGTAATGGGTACTGACAGGGAGCGAAGAGAAACAGCTGAGGACGATTGAATAAGAGAGAGGGAACTTTGGACAGTGGCTCACTTTTCGCTACTCGCTATGCTTGTTGAAATGAGTGGCACGGTCCTGGTCACCATTTGAGACGACCGATGCAGTGTGGGATTCTTTGTAATTGTGCAGCTCAAAGAAGATAATGATGGGAAGGGTGACGATAAGGTTTTAACGAGAACCTATCTGTAAATTAACGGCTGAGTGCAAGCCCAATTGGTTAGGCTGGATATTCTTTCACTGTTTTACCGACTGAGTTTCCAGCTCGAATTGACTCACAGGGCCAGGAAACTAATTTGTCTTGCCTATAACTTTTGACCTTCATGATTGAATGTTCAGCTCGAGGTAAACCATCCTTTACAACTTGTTTGGTCATGGAGGCGCGCGATCCGTCACACTACGTCAAGATAGTTTCATTGTCTAAATTGTCCAATGGGCGTTCTTCGACGTTCCCGTGTAACGTTTTATACATATGCTGTTGCTCTAGCGAATAATAGAGTTGAAACTTCGGCCTGCGGACAGGGTTTTTGAACATTATGCAGGTACTGTTGCCGTACTGGGCCACAGTCCTCAGTTAATCTAATATTTTGAGCTGTTTGATAGTCGTTGGAACCCTTATCCGGATTTGTGAAAAAGCGTATGGAGTAGTCTTCTGGTCACCAGACCGCAATGGTTTTTTACGGTTGCGACACCTGCCCCCTTCACTCTTAGGAGGTCTTACTTCTGTACGTATTCTGTGAAGTATATATACATATACATATACATATGTGTTCGTTCACTCATCCAGATACTACTTACAGTTTATATACATATATATATATATACTTATATATATATATATATATATATATATATATATATATATATATATATATATAAGCAGGAAGTAGTATCTGGATGCGTAAACAAAATATATATATATATATATATATGCGAAATATAACGGACAAACAACTACGAACGACTTGTTTTCTACTCCTCGGTTCTTGGTGATTGTTATGGTCATGCTTTTGTTTTCTGCCCATTTTCAAACAATGAAGCCGTTCCTTACAACTAGTCGACAAAAGAAAGCTTATATCTTTAGAAATCAAGCAGTTAATTCCTCTGAAATCAGGCATGAAATAATCAAACGATGTCTACAGAAATCTGAAAATCTGTTGATCGTTGCTCTGACTGTTCGTTTTCATAGGGTTCTGATCGCTGAGCTTGGCATTTAGATCCCAAATGTTTCATTATCAGTCGAGGTGACATCGTTTCCTCAAAGTTTGGAACGGTCTATTCGCAGCTGATTCATTGAGGCCGGAGCAGTCTAGCGGTTAATTCAGATCTATTTTTGATGTACGGGAGAGGGATTCTTCTGGTTGACTGTTCCCTTCGGTTCGTTTCCTTGTTCACTGCATGCACGGTTCTTCTTGCAAAGCTCTTTGCATATCAGTTTTCCTCAGACATTTTGAAAAGACGAGTTTCTTCTTGCCTTCTTAGTCCTTCTATGCTGCAGTGAGCTTTATGTCTTTCGACTAAGTTTCGGATGCATTATTATTGATTGTGAGGGGTGTCGATGAAAGTGTTCATTTTAAACGACGCTACCAGAAATGACAGCTCTACATCCTTCGACTTAATGGTGAAGTCGATGTCTTTGAATATAATGTTGATTGTTTTGTATGTCTCTACTATTTGAGCGTTTAATGATGACGAAAATATCATCGAGATATCTGACCCAGAGTTTTGGCTGGATGTGATATTTCTAGGGCTTGTATTTCCGCTTCAGCGATAAATCCCGACATGGAGGGTCCATCGGTGTTCCTTTAATCTGTTCGTACACGTGGCCGTTGGATTTGAAACACGGATATAGGTACATTTCCAGTGGTTCATAAATATTGGATGTGAGGGAACAACTCAACTAACTGAGAGGATCGGAATTCAAGTCATACAGGCCCATAATCATAAATCGGAGTCATTTACATGGATCTGTCTACGGAACTGGATCACAAAATATTCACACAACTAAACCGATCAGAATTCTCAGATCAAATATTAATCTCCTAAGGTCAAAGGTCAAACCAACCGAGCTTAAGTGGAAAACACAATTTCCAGGTCAAAGTCGTCGAAGAAATTCAAGGTCAAAGGCGATGACAGCCCAACAAATAGAGAAGAATTCCAACAACTACGCACTTGCAGTGACGATATCAACTCAACTGGTGACGAGACGTTTGCGATTTGAGCACTAGGCTCAGCGATCAAAACCCCATGAAAATCAAGCGAAGTCTCTAGGGTTATGAACAAACGGCT
>LUCM01006023.1:0-20160 GCA_008360955.1 Fasciolopsis buskii
ATCTACTTGGATCAATTAGTCTTCCACTCGTTTTTACGACTGAGCTGCTAACTCAGATCAACCCCCGACATGGAGGACCAGGAGACTACTTGGTCAGGCCTCTACCCATTGACCTTCCAGGCATGATTGGATTTTCGGCTTGAGAAAAGCCATCCTGTATAGCTTCGTTGGATCATGGAGGTATGCAAGCAGTCACATCACGTCAAGGTGTAATCTCGTTGATCCTCGTTGAAAGATGTCCTATCGAAGTTTATCACTTTTCTAATGGGGGTACGACTGCTTCTTCAGGGCCACTCATCACGAGTTCACCACAGGAAGTGGTGCTTGCCAGTTTCCTATTTTCACTTTATGCTCAACTTTATGACTGAGATGATCATGGAAATCAGCTTCCTCAAGTAAGGACAGTGACACTGCGATTTCCTTAGGCAGCAGTGTCTGACTTGAGACATCCGGATGTTGTGCTTCTGAGCGAAGTTGCATTTCTCAAACTCCTGAACGGCGTCCTACTCATATTACGAAACGTTATGCACTCTCAATATCCAGTGCTATGAAAAACTGGACTGGCCTAAAGCCGGCCTCTGTTCTTATAGGATAGGAGTTACGTAAAGTGTGTTTTGGTTTTGGACTGCGGATCGAACTTTGATAGCAACTCTTCGGTTAGATGCAAGGCATCGGCTGACAGCTAAACATTTTAGGGTGACCGCGACACGGGCTAAGCCGGCCCGCTGCTCTGCGTCCCCTTCGGTGGCTTGGACATGTATTGCGCACGCTGACATCTTGACTACCTTTTCACGCACTTTTTTGCACGTGCCCGGCAAGACGAGGAAGCGACGTGGTGGTCGGGCTAGTACTTGGCGCACAGGTATGAAAGAGTTAGCTTTATTTGTAGCCTTGGTTGGTGCTGCCCGCTTTCCTATTAGGCCTACAAGAGATGAGGACTGTTCTCGGTTGGAGATGCTGAGATACTGCTCAGGACTGAAGTCTGGCGCGAATGCTGCGGCCTGTCTGAAAAACTCATCTTGATTAAAAATAATCTGAACAGAGAAATTTTAACGACAGTAGTAAGGATAGCCCTGTTAGCGATTTTAATAACTAACTTTCTGTATCCTTGGAGAAAAGTCTAACAAAGCGACCAGAATGGCGTTTTCATAACTTGGGTTGTTTCAACACTCAGGCGAAAACGTCTAGAACCCAAGGAACGTTTCCATGCACAAAAATGTTTCGCCAAGATAGCAAGCATTTAATATATTACAGCCCACTTTTGGGCGGTTTCGAGATTCAGTCAGTTTCGTCTCCGAATGTGTCCTAACAGAATTCATTTGGTGCTGTTTCTTCGCCATTTATTGTTCCCCTCCTGTACCCGCCTTCTGCAATGCTATCTGAATACCGTTTCTTCTGCACTACGCTTGGTTTCAAACCGGTGCAGTATATACACATATTCAGCCGCTGGTGACGCTCAGGCCCACCTGAATCTCAGGTCAAGTCGCAGTGCTTGCGGCTCATGCCGGCGGGAGTCCGGTTTCTTCTGTGATGTCTACCTGTGCACCTCGAATTAAAGACCGCAACTTCAGAGGGCGGATTTTAAATGAACAGATTAGTGTGCCACGGCAGCCCAGAAACCAGAGGTGATTTGTTTGGATTAAAGTCAGCCTTGTCCTGCCGCAGGTCGCAGGTGTCCACACACTTAAAGGCCATGGCAAGACCTCATCTGGAAGTATGCAGGCTTGGTCTCCCTCCTTCAAGAAGGACGCCGCTTGAACAGGTGCAGCGATTAGCTACGGAAATGGTTGAGGTAACGACTCTGTGATTTAGAGCTTTTTCGTTTTACAGGAGACACCGAGTGACCTGATGGGGACCTTTAACATTGAGAACGGCTTATTGAATCTTAGCCCAGACGGCTTTTTTCAACGGAACGTGGACTCGCCCACACGTTGGCATGAGAAGCCTGCAGACATGATCTACACTGTTGGTTAGAACGCACTCCTTTAGTGTCAGAGTCGTAAACACGTGGGTCTTGGTAACGATGCAAAACGTGGTTCTCTTTAAAGCCGTTGGACCGCAACTGGGATGCGGTGTCCCGAGGTAAGGCGATAAACAAGTGTTTGTAGGCTTTCCATTGTTCCTTCTACATCCTCGATTTGAACTGCGAACGCCCGCAAACGGTAATATCTCTTGTTGTCAGAGATGAGACTTTGATTCCTTTAACGAGAATTATTGAACCGGGCCTGGAAAAGGTGGACGCCGAACCGCAGAGCATAACATCGGAGGAACTTTGGACACTGGAATGGCATGGGACGAAACTTGTGCTGTGAAAACCGAACTGAATCCAGTTAACCTAACGTCTTACCACGAAGGCACCCTTATTACACTACAACTGGACGCATAGCGGACTAATTTACATCCACTTTAAGTAAACTGAAACCCAAAATCGTAAGCACACGAACATCGCTAACGTTTCGGTTTTCAAAACAAACCTTCTTTATCGACCTGAAGCTTCCCAAGTGGAGTATCGAGATAGTCGCAGCTACTCAATCCGCACATAAACGGCAAAAACTGTTCCGTCTGACCGAAGACGAATATTCTTTTACTGAAAGGATTTTAGTTTTTTTTAAATACACGCATTTACAAATGATATACCTACATCTCTTCAGGACACAGATGCGAATATGCTGCAGCCATAATACGTCCACATATGCGATAGCTCCCATTTCTGAAATAAAGATCCTCAAGTTACACCTACGGAACAATAAGCAGCCGCGTCTTCGTGTCCTGTGAGCGGATAACAAGACCCAATGCTTCTTTCATAAACTCCCACATATGCGTCCCTGTTATTAGCCTGCATCACTGAATCTTGATATACTTTCTTCTGGGTAGTAGTGAGCACGGTAATATTTCAATTCCCTCCCCCGGAAGAAAATAGGCGAACACATCACCGATGGGCAAACGCAGAGGCCTGCACCTCAGCCGCAGATACCGTGCGAAACTCATGCAATCAAACAACATTCTAGGTCAGAGAAGACCAGATCATATGAGTTTTCAGGACGCCTTACGAGGTTTCACAAGGCTTGACAGTCCCAGTTCTCCAGTGGCACAGGCTCTGGTGGTGGAGTTGGAGCGGCATCGACATTATTTCCTCTCAAATCCATTTTAACGCACGATATCCATTTTGTAAAATTTGTCTGTTTGCCTTTGCTTTATCGCACACTAAGTTACTACGCTTTCCGCTCGTGATGCATTTTCCAGTGTCCTTGATACTGAATAGCTCCGACCACTGCATTTCTCTCCCGTGGGTTGCTTGCCTGTGTACTATCGTATTGGTGCTATCGGAGCACCGCGATAAATACAGTAAATTACTAGCATCCGGTTGTTGACTCCAGTCCTCTTTTTCGACAACTAGGGGAATTCGCAACCAAGACTCCAGAATCTGAGAGAAGACACGTTCGGGGTCGTATTCCGAAGGTCCTCTAAAGGTTTCACGCCTCGGAAACAGACCGTGGTCGTCGGAGTACTTTCGCTGTCGACGAGTCTCTTTTCATCAGAACCCCTGGCAGGGGGCTGTTCGGCGACAAAGCCTGAGGTTACTTTAAAAATGACGAAGTTTGGATGAATCCGTTTCTAGCTGAAGTTAAAGTGCTTGCATGAAGGCTAAGTTTGCCTTATAATAAAGGCCGTTAACAGTCCGAGGTCAAGTTAATAGCCAGCGCTCATTTTGCTGTAGTCCCAGGACGTTACGGATATCCGCTTATCATGAGGAATTAGGCCCTTGTAACCAGGATCAGCATTCATTGGTTGTCGCATTCTCTGCCCGAATATTTTACTTTTCCAACCTTTCACTCGACAGTATCGCACACCTCGGTTCGCGTTGAGCTGATCATGGTCCTCGCTTTACTCTTGGCTCTCGGCCTCGGAACCGCTACAACCAAGTATGACCCCGTGCCTTATCATTTATTACTGTTCCGACTAAGATGCTGCACTTATGAATACTAACGCTCTGTTGTCCACTGACTTGTGGTGTCATCAACTACTTCTGGATTGGAGCCCTGGTGGAATCGCCGGATAACAGACCTGGTGACAATAGCATCGATCACCGGTTCTTGTAATGCTTTCGCGTTGATTGATTTCCGTGAGCGTATGTGGGGTCATCACCAGGCTCACGCGGCACGCCGTTTATTGCACCCTATGTATCTCTATTCCTGACGGAATATCCTACAAGATTATGATTTTTCCGGCTTGTCTTTGATAAAACCAGAGAGTACATTTTTGACCACCATTACAGAAATAGAACTGCAACGGTCGCAGAGTGGACAGAAAACTTGATGGGGTCTTGGCGAACGAAGGAGGATGGATGGCCCAACTCTCGCGACATCTGCAGTCTGCTGCTGCTCGACTAACTGGATACCAGACGCGTTAATCTCTCGGGGCTTCCTGGGAGCGGTCTACCGCGGCACATGTTCGCGAGTGTATAGATGTTGTATGCTTGTTTGGTTTTTGCCTGTGTGCCTATAAATTCATCGGAGGCAGCCCCTAGGTATTTCTTTCTTCCTTCGCGTTTCCGTCCATTTTTATTCAATTTTCTGTTTTTACATCAATCTCAGTTTTCTCCCCTTTATTTCCTTTCCTTCTTTCTTTGGGTAACGGAGCGTCAATGATCGCCATTGTAACGGCCCCTCACTTCACTTTTCTCTCCCACATCATAATTCGGATATGATCCCTGCAATCTAACTCGTTCGTTCTATCTCTGTGAAACTCGTGCTCTCGGTTAGTTTATTTCGGTTCTTCATTATTTTTTTCCATTTCTGGCATTCTTCCTTGGGTAGCCTTCCTTTTGTCCATTTACACATTTTAGTTTTATCTTATTTGTTCTTATTGTGTTCCGTTTGTTTTCACTTGGAGGGATGTGCTGCAGTTGCCAAAGATCTGCAAGCCAACCGCTACGGTTGGCTGATTTTAATGCACTGGGAGTGATGGAAGCCGTGTCACCCGAACAGATAATTTTGGATCAGCACGGTGCTGCTCGCTGAGGACGAGCGCCCAAAGCCGCAGAGGGAAAGCCAAAAGTAATAAACGCTGAGGTTCGTGAGGTGGATTCCTCGCCTCCGGCATACAAAGGGTGAAACACTCTCAGGCACATGGACAAACATACGCGTACATAAACAGAAGGACCACCAACGGTGCCTTCATTGACACTTCCGGCACACTCCAACCACAAAGGGGTCTCATTGTTCCCTAGCCTCAGGAAGCGCGGCGCCCAGTTGATCGCTGCTTCGAAATGCCCACCGGGAAACGGCTCGGACATGTGCTGATCTGATCCCTTTTTGAGCTCTATTTTTCCTTCTGCCTGCAAGACCGTCTACGATGATGAACTTCAGTGGCGACATTCTCTGATTTGGAAGGACTAACCCCAGCCCTCGGTCTATGGGCTTTGATCGATTGCATCCTGCAGTTTTCTGCACTTGGTCCCTGGCTACTCCCCGAGACTATGTACGTTAATTCTGAGATTCTCGGCGTCGGTCTCTATGTGGTAAAGCATCACTACTCATCGATCCCCGCCACAGGTATTTTCTGGACAAGATACTTCCGTGCATGCAAAAGCGTGCTGAAGAAAAAGCAAGCTTTATTCAAGTCACTCCTGGTATCAGACCTCATGGATCGTACCGATGATACCTCTTTCTTACTCTTTCCTATAGCATCCCTCGAATGAACATCCCCTCCTTATTTTGAGCAAGCAATCCTTATTGCATGTTCTCAGCACTACTGTTCTAGTTAATCCATGTGAATGCTCGTGAGATTCTTTCACTAACGCTGTAGGCCCTTCGTCACGGCGAGCATTGTCCTCGGAACCGTTTTCCACTTTAACTGATCTTGTTTTGCCTATCCTTTTCCGGCAAGCCTGGAATTTTTGCAGGTAGCCTCTTGTCCATCGGTTCCACGACACTTGTGAGAGGTGAGTTGCTTAATTTCAACAATTAGGGTTAGTAATCCTTAGTGTTGTTCTAACCTGACTGCCGGTCCAAAAAATCTAGACGGGCAGATCGTTTGGTGTATTGACCACAAGTTCAGTGTTCTTTAAGGTTGCTGTAACTAACGTTCTACTGGTTAATATTTTTTCAATCTCAGTGAGAAGTCGGTGCAGTGACTCACCATCCAGTGTTTGTGGCTCTTTTTTGTCCGTCACTGTCCTTCGAACGAACCGAATGAGCCCTTTCAGACCGCGCCAAAATAAATGCAGTATGGTGGGCCGAAGTGCTAACCAACACCCCTCATGTTGCTTTGATTGACGACTCGATGTTGATTCATCCGTTGCCTTCCTCCCATTTGGTCACCGGGAAATTTTTCTCCTTTTTCCGAGTTTGGTTTTTAGCAGACCAGTTCTCGCGGAGAATTGCTGTGATGGCGTTGGGACTAAACCCGTTGTCACTGCCCAGAACATTCTTGCAGAAAACCCTGGTTTTCGGTTACTTCGCAGACAGTCTTACTGTTTTGTTAAAGTTCCGCCGCTTTATGTTAGTGGGCTCGAAGTAGTAGATTCCTATATCTGTGAAGGTTCACTCTCCGTCATTTACTTCAACCTTGGGTAAAAGAATGTTTAACGACTTCCTGAGGCTGCAGTTTGTATTTTGCAAGGAAAGCGAAGAGATAATATCCGATTCTCCGTGGCGCTGCCATCAAATATCTCAAATCGTCGCATGCTAATCGGCCTGAATTTCGCCCGTTTTTCTTCTATTAGATGGGAATACCTACTTATGAGGTCCATAAAAAGGTGCTTACTCGGCGGCATGACCGGATGCTTTGATCAGAGTTATGGGTTGGCTCCCTGCTGCCGTCCCCCAACTTTGAGCAATCGTTCAGTCAAGAAGGGGTCCACCTTCCATAATAAATAACCATCGGGAAACTGCCTTAATATTCTCGAGAGGTTTAGTCTCCAATTGATAGTGTAGCCAATGAAATGAAAAAATATTCCTTGGATTATTGAATCCCAGCCTGAATAATCCCTCAGGCGTTCAGTCTGACAACTATTCATCCATCTCTCATTTACATTACTCAGCAACTTTGCCCCATTTAACCGCCGCCGCCGCTCGGAGCGCCCTGGCCGAACGGAAAAGGCAATGAGGCGGGCTCAAACGAATGTCAAAACTAGCAGTTTAGATGTTTAGCACTGCTAGTCTGATTTCTAACCTTTCATCTGCCCCTCTAGGCGAGGATTGTGGGCCAGTTTTCCTTGCTCTCCCGTAGAAATATCGGTCCATTTGCCCATGTGTACGATTTATCGGGTGTTCCCAAACCAAGAATAAAAACCCAATCGGATTACAGGCAGATTCTGCATAGAACCACCGATTCATCTTGGTCCTTACATCAGTCGCCGGGGTCTTACTGGACATAACTTTGTCACAATGGGTGTTTTTCGTTGTAAATATTTTGAGTGCTGTAGAAGAAACTCTGCAGAATAGGCCTTCCATTTTATCTCGTCATGACCTTCTCGTGGCATGTTCCCGCCCCGATCGCTAACTTAAGGTCTAGTCTTGTTATCGAAACCGTCTTCATCGGGGTCACCCTTGCCGTGCAAAATAAAACGCCGACCATCTGAATCGGAAAGTGCCACTACACCGTAACTGGTCTCCGGATCTTCGGAGAACGCGTGTTTGTATGATTCCCTCAGTTGCTTCTTCGAAGATGGCTTCGTGGTAATCTTTTTCTGTTTCAACTAGCCTGGCCCTTCCATCCACTCGAACCACCCTTCGTGCTGTAGGCAGCGTAGTGGCTCATCCCATTTCGCCCTTTTCTTGTACTGTACCATCAAACAGAAGACAAAGCTCGTCAGATCATGAAAACCAGCTTTGACGATAGAACCCACCTTCATGACAGAGGCTTTTTGGTATATCAATTCGTAAAAGGAATTTATCGTCATCTGTGTCGCCTTGGTTACTCAAAGTGCTTTTGATGGTGCTGTGCCTTCGGGAGTATCCGGACCTCGGTCGCACTTTCACATTCCGTATAAGTAGAGGCTGTCTACAGTCCGACATACGCTTAGATGAAATCCTTCTAGTTCGATGGTCTTTCGAAAATTGTTCACGCGTTCTAGTGTAAATTTTCCGACGTCCAACGAAATCAGTCGCTAAACCACGCAAAATTTCTTTTATTGGACGGTTTATAAAGTTATCGCTCACCCGAAAACTTTGAAGTTATACTGCTTTTTGGAGTGGGCAGGTACCGCAGGACGGAGACCAGACTGCTTCATACGGCTGAATGATCAGACTTTGCTCTTTAGGCTGTCTGTCGAAGTTTAAATCAGCCTACGAAAATAACTGGAATGCCGCTCAATCTATGCGTGCCAACGATTTTTAGGAGAAGCACGTCCTAGATACTCGATGATGCGGTGAGCTTTCCCGAGCAAAATTTACCTAACAGTTCGAGTGGAGGGGTGGAAGTGGTAGGGCCACGCAATACAAAGTCGTTGAGTTGGAAACCTCCATGGTTAGCCGGGTGTTTGAACATGACTCAAATCTTTCCCATTTTGGGGAGTTCAAAAGTTCGTGACGGCGTACTTGCAAAACCCGTACTTTCTATGGACAGTAACTGCAGCTTCCGTCGCGTGGAATTAGCTTAGGTTTCTTCCAACTGTCCCTTTTTTTACCAGCCCCTTGTTCAGTTAGCGTAATCTCCCCGGTTTCATTAACCATTGGACTCGATAGCCTCTAGTTCTGAGGTATCGACGCCACAGACCCCTATTCTCATGGGGTTTCGTCTCGTATCACCGAAACCTTAGCTGATTTTCTCCAGTTTTCTCTTCCCCGTTGTAGGCTACATCTTGTTAGGCATTGCAATATTGCGGCTCTCAATTTCATCCTGTCTCGCTTTCTGTCTATCCGGCGAAGATTTCGACAGCCATTACTTTTATACCTCTGCAGTTGTCTGAATGGGACTCGGCCGAAAATAGTTTCCACTGCCAACGATTTCTTCTGGTTGCCCAAGCTTTAGTCTAGAACTCAATGTGCTCCCGACAATTCACATCTAGTGAGTATGTCAACTGGCGCCTAGCAATTCGGCAAACTTTGCACATAACCTAGGAATATTGCGGCCGACATTCCTATTTAATTTGCGCAGGTGACAAACAGTTCGTTGGTGGTTTGAAACGGACATTGGAAGTGTACTTTCGCCAGTTTTGGCGTCCAGAGACGGCAGACCATACACATCATGTATCGTTTGTTTATTTTGATTTTCGAATGGCTTCCTGAAATCGTTTAACATGGAAGACGCAGGACAAACGTGGCTAGAAGAAATCGGATGGGATAAGGGTATATATGGACTTTGGATTATTCGGCAAGCACGAAAAGAAGCTGCGAAGGAATAGGAAATTAACAGGCATGTCAGCCAGGGATCGAAACCGGAGGAAGGGATTTCGGGGACCATTCGCAAGCAACGGACTGCCAGTCGCTCACAATTTACGCAGAAAACTAGCGCACCACTGGGGGGGAAACTAAACAGAGGTCAGCATCGATGTGGAGATATGGCCGAAGCAAACGAACGCCAAGAGGAGTCTTCCGCAGAGTATTGTCCCAGGTTCACACTTAACTGTGAAACAGTCTAAGTGGCGGATCTCGCGTGGCGAGTACCGATCAGATGCTGAATGCAGCGCATATACCGGCGGTTTGTGACCTGTGAATACCTTGAATAGGCAACCCTCTAAAGCGTGTCTGAAGTGTTATCAGCTACGTAAACGGCGATCAACTCCCTGCCATTCGCGCTACATTAGGAATTTGCCGGTGTAAACCTCTTCGAAAACGATGGTGAAGACTACCAAGAATTGTCGGTGTGCTGCCGAGGTACGGCACCGACTGCAGCGTTTGAGGAGTCGGTTATCAGAGGTATGGGCGCTCGCGGGTCGGGATGTACGGGTAATGTCATTTTGGTCACAGCATCCTTAACGGAAATGAAAGCCTGTTTCCCAGCCTCGGGGAATGCGAACCTACGCTTAACTCCCCGTAAAAGATCCGTGAGATGGGTGATTGCTTCTGCACAAGTAGGAATAAAACTCCGATAGAAGTTAGCCAGGCCGACAAATTGCCGTAACTGCCGCTAAGAATGAGGCTCTGGGTAGTCTTGAATACCGTTGAACTTAGCCGGCAAGGGAGCTATGCCCGAGGACGAAACGATAAGCCCTAAGAATGCGGCTCTGGGTTTTCCAGGCTCACATTTTGGATCGTTAATCGTTGCGCCATATTTTCTGAGGCGGCCAAACAGTGCACGCGGGTAAGCGGAATGTTGCTATTCCGAGGGGCTAGCTTCTAGGATATCGTCTGGATACACATACTTATTCTCTAACCCGCGTGTGACCTCGTGCATATACCTTTGAAAGGTTTGATTCGCATTGCTGAGCCCGAAGGGCATCCTCACAAACTCGAACGGACTAAAAGTTGTGGTCACCGCCATTTTTGTTATGTCGTTTTCCTCTACGGGCAGTTGACTGTGGGATCGCATTAAATCTATGCGGCTGAAGATGTTGCAACCGGACACCGACGAAGTGAAGTTCTCTATGTAGGGGATCGAGTACCTATCGGGAACGGTGAGCCTGTCCAGTGCCCCGTAGTCTCCACATGGTCATTAGTCGCCATTGGCCTCAGGGACAATGTGAAGCGGAGAGGCCCAAAGACTAGTGGAAGGTCGGATGATGCCCAGTTCCAACATATGGTCGAATTCTACTTTGGCCAGGAGGAATTTGTCAGGAGCTAGGCGACAAAGCTGACCAAAATTTGGTTCCGCTACAGCGGCACCAGTATCCGTGGTTTTTCCCAGTTATGAAGGTTTATCTAAGTAATCGCATCTAGGACAATCAGCGGCGTAATTTAGGTTGAACGGACCAGTGCTCGAGCACCAGGTCTGGCTGGCAGCATCTTGACAGGACTGAAAAGCTAGTAGATTTGGGGTTGTCGTTAAGAGAACAGAACTAGTAATAGCGCGTATAGCCTGGGTGCGGGATCTGAAGAATAAAAGAGAGAAGTAGTCTGGCTTGGGTGTCAGCTTGGAGTTATGGTGGTTATTGAATTGTAGATAAACAGATGCATCATCGAACCAAAGGCTGATCGTGTGAATGAAAAGTTAGAGAGGCAGGTCCCAACTATTGATGGAGCTGCAGTGCGGACGGTATAATGGCTGAATAGTTGGTGTAAGCATTGTTTAGAAGGAAACCGTTAGAGGGTGGCACAGCATCGACTTCCTAATTTGAGATGAAGCTAAAAGTCTAGGTAGCCTTCGAAAGCTTGGTCTAGCCTGAAATTGGTTCCAGTTAGGCTGATAAATGAGGAGCTATACAGTTCTTCGATGGTTTCTTTATGGTGAGCTGAGCGATGGTATCACATGGTGAATTAATCCATGAAAATGAGGATACGCCGAGAAATTTTGATAATACACCCCTGAATTGTGTTGGTTTCTGACAGGACCGCTTATGGTCTAATAACCTATTCCATATGGTGGAGTAAACCGTCGTGAAGAATTTTGACCTAAAAGACACTTTGGAAAGTGGTATTCCAGAGGAAAACGGTCAAATCCTGAGGAGGTGAGAGCACTCGTTAGCGAATCGGACGAGGTTTTCAGCCGTGCGTGCGTGCTACCTAAGAGCTTTAAAATGAATATGAGGCTGCGCTTAACGAGACATAACCAAAGGGGGTCAAGGTGAAGCAGCTCGCATCGTTTTCTGTAACTAAGGTTTCACGTTGATCAAAAAGTTTCTTTGTGAATGCCCATTGCGCCTTTTCTGTTGCAACACGATCAATTCTGTGAATTTTTCAGAAAGTTTTCCGGAAGTACTCTAATTGCGGTCTTAAACTTGGTCTCTATAGCATAGGCTTACATCTTAGAGTGCGGAACGTTTCAACGATGAGACCATAAGTTCTGTTTGCGGTTGCGCTTTGGCAAACTGGTTGCCCGTGGAATACGGACGAGCAAGTGTTGCCGCCTAGATCATTAACACAATCCGTGGTTCTTATTAAAGGGACGTTTATAAGGGGCCAACCCGAGGGAATGTGACACTTATAGGCAGGAACAGCGCTTTTGGTGGCGGAGAATTTTATCGCCCATTGCCCACACCACTCGTCTAGTGAGTTTTAGTCCCCTATGATGCTAGCCGTGGTTTGGGGTAAGGAAGATAACCCGAAGGAATAGACTAGCTTGATGTCGTCAGCGAATAAGAAAGGTGGCGTGCTTCTCGAAAGATGCCGTTTACGTAGAGCAGGAATAGCAATGGACCGAGGAAACTGACTTGTGTCACACCACCGGTGATTGGCTGGGGTTGAGATATGTTTCTATTGATACTGACGACTTGGAAGGGGCCAGAGAGGTACGAAGTTAACCAAGAATAGAGCAGATCTGCTAAGTCATAGAATTCGACTTTTGGTAACAGTCGTTCATGGGGCATGCGATCAAACGCCTTGGTCATTTCAAGCAAGAATAGTCTTTTGCTTATTGACATTTAGAGTGACCAGACTAAAATANCCGTGGTTTGGGGTAAGGAAGATAACCCGAAGGAATAGACTAGCTTGATGTCGTCAGCGAATAAGAAAGGTGGCGTGCTTCTCGAAAGATGCCGTTTACGTAGAGCAGGAATAGCAATGGACCGAGGAAACTGACTTGTGTCACACCACCGGTGATTGGCTGGGGTTGAGATATGTTTCTATTGATACTGACGACTTGGAAGGGGCCAGAGAGGTACGAAGTTAACCAAGAATAGAGCAGATCTGCTAAGTCATAGAATTCGACTTTTGGTAACAGTCGTTCATGGGGCATGCGATCAAACGCCTTGGTCATTTCAAGCAAGAATAGTCTTTTGCTTATTGACATTTAGAGTGACCAGACTAAAATACTCAGGGTTGCATGGCGTAAAATTTCTGTAAACAAGTCTGGCTGAATGAAGGTTGGGATTCTACTGCCGAAGAGTAGTTTGCTGCTGCTTACAAATTTGGCCCTCCGACGCAGCAAGCAAGTCGTTTTGAACTCGATTTATCCTCAGCAATATGAAGAGGTCTAAGATGTGCGCATAAATTTTCCGCAGTTTAAGAGTCCTTCAATATATACAGATTGTTTATTTGCATTGGCGGGAGTTGAGCTCTATGGCGAACGAGGTAATTAATAATCGAGTGCAAGTTTGCGCATAAGATGTCGTCAGCTTCTTGGGAGCCAGATGAGAGGGAAAATGCCAGACCGGTCAAAGCTCCAGAGAGGGCTAATTTGCAAGAGACGCCCATGGACTGAATAGTGGTCGCAGGTGTTTGAGATCTGGGATGCATATGAAGGAAGCGGGTGGCCATCTTATGGTCGCTGCCGGCAATGTTTTATAGCAAGGAGGTGCCAAAATTAGGGGGACCTTATGTGAATAACAGTTCGGGGATATTATTTCCCCTAGTTGGATTTGCGACGTGCTGCATTCATCCTCCTGCGTGGGTTTCACGAACGAATTTCAAGAGTTGCAAAGGGACAGTGTTTGTGGACAAGCAGATCATAAGAGCTTCAAAGTTTTTTGCCGTAAATTTTGCTTCTTTCTTACGGATGCAGTGCACTCAAAACTGGTGAGTTTAGGGGCCCATGTTTGGTTGATTATGAAAGTTGGTAAACCCACCCAAATGCTCTTGGAATTGCGGATGTGGATACGGGGCCAAAATGTTTCGGGCAAAATGTTTGACATTGGATGTCGTAGGGGGAAGCGGAGAATTCAAGCTTAACGTAGGCCAGGCATCCACCCCCACACCGGTTAGTCCGATGCGTTAGGTTAATGGGCAGGCATTCCACTTTTCAGTGATAACAATGATGCTATATTTGTGATATTGGACAAAACATCCCAAGGTGTTATTTTACTTCGGAGGGATCGCGAGTTAAGCAAGTGTTCAGACAATGCTGACTGGTTTATTGGGGATGCCAGCTTTTGGGAGTGCAGCCTGATGATCCTAATCACAGCGATGAGGAGGCGGTGGATTTAGAGTTACATACTGGGATTGGAAGGAACATCGTTAGGAGCATTTGGAGTTGTTGAAGTTTTAAAATTGGTGTAAATAACCGAACAAATGGTGTATAGTTCTCGACTTCCAAGAGGCATGCGTAGGGCAAGATAAATTTGTACACGAATGGCGCAGTAGAAACACGGAAAGCAAAACCCGACGTGAAATTGCAGTCTTTGTGCTCCCATGATCAGAAACCTGTAACGCAGTAGGCTAGACAGGAGTTTTTGAGTTTCAATTCAGTGCTGGATTGCTCTTCGCCAGTACTTTCTTAGGCGCATTATCAGCCGTGTACCGCGAGTCATTTCATGTTTAAATGCAATAAAGTTGCGTACCAAAGGCGCAAAATGTAGCTGGAAAGCGATGACGGGCGCCGCTATATGAGCGGGTTCCTCGAAACTCGAGAGGGTTATATAGTGAAGAGGAATACCAAAATGGATTTGATAACGGGATGGAGAGGAATCAAAACCAGACTGAACCCCATATGGGATGGATAGGGCAGTGCAACTTAACAACACCGAAGAATCAATGTTATGCTGAAAATAAAACAGCGAAAAACATCTAAGGTTGCACCAAACTATTTAAGAGATGAAATTCTATGAACAATATCGGACGGGAGACAATGCAGCTCAAGAATGATCGCCGAACTCATGCGGCTTGGGGCAGCCTGAAATGAGAAGTGTGATGGGAAGAAAACGAGTTTACGTAAAAATAAAAATCAATCTCAGGAGGTACTTGCCTTGAGTGAGCTGCGTGCTGCTCTTCTCTGATGTCGTATTATTTGGTGTTCTGTGGCAGTAGGGGCCTAGTAGCTAGCCGATTGTACAACATTCTAGTAGTACTGACAACGGTGTTCTGGCCAGCCTTAATGGTTCTTCTGAGAGGAGGTACCCAGGGCGGCCAGTGGCTTGGATTGGTTCGTTTTGGGTCAAGGAGACAAGTACTGAGGCGCCAGATCTCGATATCAGCGTCCTAGCATTAATACGTAACCAATGCATAGGATGGGGTGCAGCTTTCAGCGACAAGGTATGCACTGCATCTGCACTTTCTGATGGCTAGTACATAGGTGCCGTGGTCATTGGAGAATAGCCAGAGAGACAGGGGCTGTATGGAAGTTGTTCCAGCTGTTGTCAAGGTAAATAAACAACAATGCAACTGCCGGTGACAAGCAGCTCCTAACGAAGATTACAGGGCCCAGATGACTGTCTTGAAGTGCGCAGAAGAACAGAGTGTTCCGGTGACGGGACTTATGCGGCAATATTTCCGTCTGCTTACACCCTATAAGGCGCGAGGCTCGTTCAGTCCTGGGCTGCGTTGTCGTTATTTGTCACGTATTTCTCAGCAATCTTTTGACATTTTCACGGAGGCAGATTGCATTGTTATGATAATGCACCTAGCAAAATGGTAAGGAAATAAAAAGGACTATTTTTTCTGCTTGTGGAACACGTCTGGCCTACGGGCCCTCTGTACATACAACGAAGGATCAGTTATAACCGACCATATCTGAACTACCGCCGATGTTTACTACGAACTGTCAGGTAATTGCACCACTGAAATGGGTAGCGGACGCAGTGTGTGCTTGTTGCTACGATCGGACTTGCTACGGAACGTCATAAAGAGGTGAGAAGAGAGGAGAATGATGAAGCTAGGATTCCCAATTTTTGTTTGGACAGGATGTTGGCAATTTGTAACACAGTAGTTTAAATAAGTGTGCGTAATTAATTAAGAAATAGAAACGACGTCAGTTGTTCTGGACGCCGGCATACGCACAAAATGTGCGGTTGGGAGGACAGGGGCAAGCTGAAAACTAAGGGGGAATAAAACACAAGTGGGCGTTCCGAAGCGCTACTTCCCTAGCTTGGAAAGCAAGGCTGCCAGACTCCCCGGAACTCCTCAGTCCCCTAGCCACGGATCCACAAACCAAATTGCGGCTATCAAGTACAGGGTTGCCCACGCATACCAAAACGATTGGGCTTGCCTACTGGACCTGACACTCGAAGTACCCACTCCCACTATCATCATATCTTGCACTTCCCCATCTCGTCCCCTGTGCAAATAAATTTTTACTCCTTTAAATCACCGTGTCTCAGACAAATCCAACCGACTCTCTCCAACAGAAACAAGGTCGACATCTTGAATTCTTTCCTCTCCACTCCTCAGCAGTTTCCCCTTTCCACCTTAAACGGATCGGACCTCCTTCCTATGCCCCCGTGAATAAAGAGTTCTGAGTGGTTTCCGTTCTTCCCTGTGACAGGCCCTATTCATCACGCCCCCTGGTCCTGACCAATTCTTTGTCTTCAACAACGTGACCTATTTTGCTAAACTATAATTCATGATTTACACACCCTGAATTTAGCGATTTCCTAGTGCTACTCTGCCCTTCATTGCCCGTTCCGTAATTCATATCTGCTGCAGTTGTTCCTGCCCAACCCCCCCAGATACCGGATAGCTTTCCTCTACCTATATGTGTAGACGATCTACATGCTGGATAAGCCCGGACGCCTATCGGCACAGTTATTAAACCGTACTACGAACAGCATCAGTCATTACCCTCATTTTTTTGGACTAAACCATATACCTCAGTACTGGTAAATTTTGAGCCGCTCGCACGGATGATCGCTTCTTACTTCTTAGCTAGCAGCAATGCCAGACCACCGCTCATCTCTTTTATTCTCGTTCCGGGCCGTCAAAATCTGCTTGATTATATAAAGTGGCCTCCCACTTTGGTTACCGCGGCTTCCGCCCGCCTTGGATTATCCACTCTTTGAAACCTGGTATAAGGCTCGTCCTACCCACATTATATTCGCATTCTTTCGTCAACCTCCCGAGAACACTGGCGTTATCACAGTAGTGCGGGGCGCGGTCAGATCCATCGCTTTGCCCGGCGTACATCGGGCGGGCAGCTCGGCTGCGGCAGTGTGCGGGTCCAAATAAGTTGGCAAGTTGGACGTCTTGCTTTCACTTCTCATCGGTATGTTTCAGGTTGGGTGACCAGCAGTCTGTCAGCCCCACCCACTATTACTGTTGTGGTAACATCTCAAATCCCAATGCTCCACATGTACCCTTTCGTTCTGGCTCCCTTCTGCTCCCTCCCGAAGCTCTTCTGATCCAAACCTTAGGGCCAAATAGAACTCACGGTGAAAAATTTTTTTGCATTTATGTGTGTTGTCATGCGGCGTACACCTGCACACTCTTCATGAAAACGGCCTGGGACCATCATTTTCCATGAATCTTTATCCCGGCGTGCCAAATTTGGAAACAAACTGCGGCTTCTGGATAGTCACTTTGACAAGAGTTCACCAGAGATCGCCCTATTTGAGCCACATGCCTATTCCTTTCCCAAATCCACCTCCACCATCGGGCCCAACTAAAAATCAAGAAAGCAGAACTAGCTACAAAGAAACCCCGTAAACTGGACATGCAATCATAAAACCGTCATCCCACGCCACCATCTCCAACTGCCTAACCGAAATGTGATTCCATTATTTCAGACTATCCATTCCGCCAGAACATGCCTCCAAATCTTCTGTTCCGTGTTATAGGGCGTATTCTTTCTCCCGACGTGCTGTCTACTCTACCAAGCCCAATTTCGTGCTATTTCCATTACTTTGAAGTCGTAGCACAATAAGGGACCTAATAGTGGCGCCGTTAGCCCACCTCAGTCTGCTGCTTGCAAACGGCGGTCTGCGACACATAAACACAAAACACAAAGTGGTAGGGTCGAGAGTTCCCCATCGATCTGAAATTCCCCGCGTGTAAACTCTTTACCGATTGTGCTCTTAATCTACAAATACGACCTGGGATGCACATTGATCGCTATTGGGTAGGCCTTCTACACCTTTCTGTGTGATCATTGCACATCATGACCATGCGCACTGCATGCATTGGTACTGTCCAAGAAACAAACATTATATTATTATTTTTATTATTACTATTCGAATTTCCTCTGCATCATGTATGCATGAACTAGATATTGCTATGTGCATGCCTCTCGCAAATCGAGGAATATATTATATTACCATTATGAAACCGCGGCAGTTAAGAGCCTTCAACCGTACCATTTTGTTCGAGTCGCACTTATTCCAACATATCCACCAACTTTATGCTCCAACGCCAGTGAATTCTAAACCATTTGCATATCTCATCATCCTCATCCAGGGTACTCCGTCACCCACAACAAAATCCCACCCTTCAGTAACCTTTATTCTCCAGGGGAGTGCCACAAATGCCCGTTCCATCAAGGGTCTGCCGACATCCACCAATATCCTTACAAAACATGGCTTCCACTATTACGAGAATCTACCTCCTTGAGCCAGTTGTTTTATAAACGAAACTTACAACAGAAGACCTTAAAGCTCTTAGTATCTGCTTGTCCACAAACACTGTCCCTTTGCAACTCTTGAAATTCGTTCGTGAAACCCACGCAGGAGGATGAATGCAGCACGTCGCAAATCCAACTAGGGGAAATAATATCCCCGAACTGTTATTCACATAAGGTCCCCCTAATTTTGGCACCTCCTTGCTATAAAACATTGCCGGCAGCGACCATAAGATGGCCACCCGCTTCCTTCATATGCATCCCAGATCTCAAACACCTGCGACCACTATTCAGTCCATGGGCGTCTCTTGCAAATTAGCCCTCTCTGGAGCTTTGACCGGTCTGGCATTTTCCCTCTCATCTGGCTCCCAAGAAGCTGACGACATCTTATGCGCAAACTTGCACTCGATTATTAATTACCTCGTTCGCCATAGAGCTCAACTCCCGCCAATGCAAATAAACAATCTGTATATATTGAAGGACTCTTAAACTGCGGAAAATTTATGCGCACATCTTAGACCTCTTCATATTGCTGAGGATAAATCGAGTTCAAAACGACTTGCTTGCTGCGTCGGAGGGCCAAATTTGTAAGCAGCAGCAAACTACTCTTCGGCAGTAGAATCCCAACCTTCATTCAGCCAGACTTGTTTACAGAAATTTTACGCCATGCAACCCTGAGTATTTTAGTCTGGTCACTCTAAATGTCAATAAGCAAAAGACTATTCTTGCTTGAAATGACCAAGGCGTTTGATCGCATGCCCCATGAACGACTGTTACCAAAAGTCGAATTCTATGACTTAGCAGATCTGCTCTATTCTTGGTTAACTTCGTACCTCTCTGGCCCCTTCCAAGTCGTCAGTATCAATAGAAACATATCTCAACCCCAGCCAATCACCGGTGGTGTGACACAAGTCAGTTTCCTCGGTCCATTGCTATTCCTGCTCTACGTAAACGGCATCTTTCGAGAAGCACGCCACCTTTCTTATTCGCTGACGACATCAAGCTAGTCTATTCCTTCGGGTTATCTTCCTTACCCCAAACCACGGCTAGCATCATAGGGGACTAAAACTCACTAGACGAGTGGTGTGGGCAATGGGCGATAAAATTCTCCGCCACCAAAAGCGCTGTTCCTGCCTATAAGTGTCACATTCCCTCGGGTTGGCCCCTTATAAACGTCCCTTTAATAAGAACCACGGATTGTGTTAATGATCTAGGCGGCAACACTTGCTCGTCCGTATTCCACGGGCAACCAGTTTGCCAAAGCGCAACCGCAAACAGAACTTATGGTCTCATCGTTGAAACGTTCCGCACTCTAAGATGTAAGCCTATGCTATAGAGACCAAGTTTAAGACCGCAATTAGAGTACTTCCGGAAAACTTTCTGAAAAATTCACAGAATTGATCGTGTTGCAACAGAAAAGGCGCAATGGGCATTCACAAAGAAACTTTTTGATCAACGTGAAACCTTAGTTACAGAAAACGATGCGAGCTGCTTCACCTTGACCCCCTTTGGTTATGTCTCGTTAAGCGCAGCCTCATATTCATTTTAAAGCTCTTAGGTAGCACGCACGCACGGCTGAAAACCTCGTCCGATTCGCTAACGAGTGCTCTCACCTCCTCAGGATTTGACCGTTTTCCTCTGGAATACCACTTTCCAAAGTGTCTTTTAGGTCAAAATTCTTCACGACGGTTTACTCCACCATATGGAATAGGTTATTAGACCATAAGCGGTCCTGTCAGAAACCAACACAATTCAGGGGTGTATTATCAAAATTTCTCGGCGTATCCTCATTTTCATGGATTAATTCACCATGTGATACCATCGCTCAGCTCACCATAAAGAAACCATCGAAGAACTGTA
>LUCM01006023.1:20233-48167 GCA_008360955.1 Fasciolopsis buskii
AGCTCCTCATTTATCAGCCTAACTGGAACCAATTTCAGGCTAGACCAAGCTTTCGAAGGCTACCTAGACTTTTAGCTTCATCTCAAATTAGGAAGTCGATGCTGTGCCACCCTCTAACGGTTTCCTTCTAAACAATGCTTACACCAACTATTCAGCCATTATACCGTCCGCACTGCAGCTCCATCAATAGTTGGGACCTGCCTCTCTAACTTTTCATTCACACGATCAGCCTTTGGTTCGATGATGCATCTGTTTATCTACAATTCAATAACCACCATAACTCCAAGCTGACACCCAAGCCAGACTACTTCTCTCTTTTATTCTTCAGATCCCGCACCCAGGCTATACGCGCTATTACTAGTTCTGTTCTCTTAACGACAACCCCAAATCTACTAGCTTTTCAGTCCTGTCAAGATGCTGCCAGCCAGACCTGGTGCTCGAGCACTGGTCCGTTCAACCTAAATTACGCCGCTGATTGTCCTAGATGCGATTACTTAGATAAACCTTCATAACTGGGAAAAACCACGGATACTGGTGCCGCTGTAGCGGAACCAAATTTTGGTCAGCTTTGTCGCCTAGCTCCTGACAAATTCCTCCTGGCCAAAGTAGAATTCGACCATATGTTGGAACTGGGCATCATCCGACCTTCCACTAGTCTTTGGGCCTCTCCGCTTCACATTGTCCCTGAGGCCAATGGCGACTAATGACCATGTGGAGACTACGGGGCACTGGACAGGCTCACCGTTCCCGATAGGTACTCGATCCCCTACATAGAGAACTTCACTTCGTCGGTGTCCGGTTGCAACATCTTCAGCCGCATAGATTTAATGCGATCCCACAGTCAACTGCCCGTAGAGGAAAACGACATAACAAAAATGGCGGTGACCACAACTTTTAGTCCGTTCGAGTTTGTGAGGATGCCCTTCGGGCTCAGCAATGCGAATCAAACCTTTCAAAGGTATATGCACGAGGTCACACGCGGGTTAGAGAATAAGTATGTGTATCCAGACGATATCCTAGAAGCTAGCCCCTCGGAATAGCAACATTCCGCTTACCCGCGTGCACTGTTTGGCCGCCTCAGAAAATATGGCGCAACGATTAACGATCCAAAATGTGAGCCTGGAAAACCCAGAGCCGCATTCTTAGGGCTTATCGTTTCGTCCTCGGGCATAGCTCCCTTGCCGGCTAAGTTCAACGGTATTCAAGACTACCCAGAGCCTCATTCTTAGCGGCAGTTACGGCAATTTGTCGGCCTGGCTAACTTCTATCGGAGTTTTATTCCTACTTGTGCAGAAGCAATCACCCATCTCACGGATCTTTTACGGGGAGTTAAGCGTAGGTTCGCATTCCCCGAGGCTGGGAAACAGGCTTTCATTTCCGTTAAGGATGCTGTGACCAAAATGACATTACCCGTACATCCCGACCCGCGAGCGCCCATACCTCTGATAACCGACTCCTCAAACGCTGCAGTCGGTGCCGTACCTCGGCAGCACACCGACAATTCTTGGTAGTCTTCACCATCGTTTTCGAAGAGGTTTACACCGGCAAATTCCTAATGTAGCGCGAATGGCAGGGAGTTGATCGCCGTTTACGTAGCTGATAACACTTCAGACACGCTTTAGAGGGTTGCCTATTCAAGGTATTCACAGGTCACAAACCGCCGGTATATGCGCTGCATTCAGCATCTGATCGGTACTCGCCACGCGAGATCCGCCACTTAGACTGTTTCACAGTTAACTGTTAACCTGCGACATGTCTCTCGGGGCAGATAACTCCGCCGGTGATACACCTCTGCATTTAAACCAACTTCGTTTGTTTCCAACACCCGTCACTCTCCTCGATGCGACGGCACTCAACCAACTGGCTGATCGTGGCACCCGCAAACATCGACGATGCTGCTAGTGAAACTCACCGGCCGTAACTGACGCACCGTCAAAGAATACAGTTCTTTGCGACATCTCGCAAGGTCGTCCATGGCCGGTGGTTCCAGCAGCTCACCGTTATGCAACCCTTATGGGGTTACACAACCTCTCCCACCCAGGTGTGGCTGCTTCGGTGAGTCCAGTAACAGAACGTTTTTTATAGTTCATCGTTACACCTGGCGTGCACCAGTGATCCCGCGCCCGCGTCCAGTGCCAGACAGTGGACGTCCACCGAGATACTAAAGCTCCGTTTACTTTCACCCGAACCCGAGACACGTTTTCCCCACGTACACGTTGATCTCGTAGGGCCCTCCCGCAATCTCATGGCGACGTCTATATACCCATCTATGTTGACCGCTCCACATGCTGGCCATAGGTCATACTACTCCTCTGACAGACGTCAGAAGAGGCCGTGAAAGCCGTCTTGTCTGTTCGAACAAGCATATTTGTCTGCCCCGATCTACTGACCACCGGCCGTGGTTCACATTTCGCTGGGACCTACCGAAATATTATTAAAACACTTGGGTGTAAGCATATTAGAACAATAACCTACCGTTCACAAGCTGATGGTCTAGTGTAAAGATTTCGCCGGAAACTAAAAGCCACCTTGCTAGCCGGGGCCAATCGCTTTGGAGCGAAATAGTGCCATCAGCTCTTTTAATCCTTCATAGTTCTCTTAAAGAAGAAATGCACACTGCACCAAACGAGCCTGTGTGTGGTTGCACGCTCCGTCCTCCTGGCAGTTGGTGTCCCCATGGAGACCCTCGAACTTCAACTACTGCTATTATGCGAAACGTCTCGCAAAACACATGCAATCGCTTCAGGCCGATCCACCGCGGGACCAACCACCTCAGGACAGCATTCCAACCGCATTGAGCACTTCAAGTCACGTTTTCGTGCGTGCTGATGTTGTCCGACCGCTACTGCAACCAACGTATACCGGTCCGTTTCGCGTGGTAATACACGGTCCTAGAACGTTCATTTTGGACATCGCCGGCCGACACCAAACGGTGTCTATCGATCGCAGTAAGCCTGCCACCATGGAATGCAGGTCTGACGACGGGCTCCTTTAATCCGATGAGTCCCATCAACCTGGACATTCCCAGTTATTGCCAGCGCCGCCCGTTGAGACTGCTGGTGGGCCTGAAGCCACAACACCATAACTCACACCTGAAGTTCCGGATATGCGAAGTCGCCGTAGCGGCCACAAGGTGAGACAACCTGTGCGCTTCTCTGATTTTGTTACTATTTTTACATCAGATGGTTGAACACTCTCCCGTTGTAAGTGCATAGCCATACATAACAGGGTGACCTAGTTGTGATAATAATTTACGCACCCACGGTCATGTGGCCTCCATTTTTCACCGACAAGGGCAGCACCGACCGATGTCAGGTGCCCGCCACCGAGTCAATCATCCACCGATGCACATGAGCACCGTTTCCACCAGTTTGTCTTTGTCTCACCCTTTCTCAGAAGAATCCCAGGGCCGAGGGGATTCCACGGACTCCGGCACGACAGTCATCGATCCCATGTTCGACACCATGCACGCGCTAGGGGACAACGAGAACCCGACGTCAGACGCTCATTCAACCCCGCATGGCGAAGAATCTGGAAGAGTTTCAGGCCAGTGGGTGTGGAATACGGTCAGATCCACCATTTTGACCGACGCACATCGGGCGGGCAGCTCGGCTGCAGCGGTATGCGGGCGCAGCTAGGCCGGGGTTTGCACCTCCTGTGCTCGCCTCCTATGGTGTTTTTCAGGTTGGGTGTCTGGCGCACGATTAGCTCCCAACAACTAACATTCACGGGACCACAAGCAGAACGGCTAATTTTCCGATTGGCGATCAGTGCCAAGTCCTAAGACATCCCTCAGTTTCAGGCTTGTTCCGTATGTTCCAAACTGAGGCCCTTCTTTGACGGTATTCTCGGAGGAAGCCCCTGTAGCGGAACTTGGATTCGTTCCTCCAGATAACTGGTTTAACTGAAGGTTGACCGCCGATCGCGGTCGCCCTTTTCGCCTAACTCACGCACGCTTCGCCAGCGCGCTACTCTCAAAATATACTCAACCTGCTATTGCATGTTTGCCAGTGGTGCAATTGCAGCGAGCCGAGTAAGAGTGACGCACAAGTGGTCACAACGGTTAAGGGCCAGCAAACGTAATACGAGATTTGCAGCATGACAGTCCGTTCTACAATGGTGAGCTTCAGCCACTTTTGTGAGGAACAGCGATGAGGTGCATGCAGAAAATCCTCCCGCATGTATCTGGCAAAACAAGCTGTTTTCACGTGGTTTCCGAGTGACATTCTGGTCATCTGAGTAAAGCAAAAGAGTGATTTTCGGTTGCTTCGCGGTACTACAAACCCCTATTGGTTTATGGGTCTCGTCCAAGTGACTTTAGTTGCCGTTAGGCCGTCAGTGAGTTGGACTTGAGACGTTAATTAGCCCACCGTCCTGTATCTCCATCCGAGTTCGCCCATTTTGCTTAGTTTTTCCTTCCCCCAGATTGTTCTGTTATTTATATGCATTACGCTTCTTGCCACAGTATTACCCAACAGAAAAATGTATGAGTAAAGGCAAATGCAATAAACATTTTTATTATGACAGATGGAAAATTGTACCCGATGTTGGTCTAACTCCTGATTCTCCCGAGTTCTTCTACTTCAAGTATTCTTTGTTTGTCCCTTCAGGGAAAAATGAAAAGAAAGACATGAGCACAACAATGAATGGGTCAGTTTCCAGTGATGTCATCATCGAGTGACCAATATGCTAACTGAGACTTCTAGAGTGAATATTTTTATACATTAGCCACAATGAGCTTGAAATATGAACCAAATTTTGTGTTTTCCCAGGGGCATATGTATATTGATAGCAGTGACAACATATGTATGTGCACTTATTAACCCTTAGTGTATCTACGCTATAGCGTGCTGCAAAATGTTTTGTGAGAGAATATTGTCCCATTCGCAGTTTTAAGGGATGGCAGTCCGAATGGATTTGAGTTCTGCCGAATGGATGTATAAATACACCTTTGAGTAAGGAGAACAATTTGGTTACGTCGCACCTCTTATATAACCTGGCTTCAGCTCCATCCCGGGTGATAAACCATCCGATGTCTCCCGTAAAAGCGAGCACGTACATGCAGCTTTCAAGTAGAAGACCGAAGACGAGCGGCAATACTTACCATTCAGAACGGAACTGAACTTATTGTTCGGTAAGGCATATTATTTTGTTGCCTGACCACCTGCAGGCTAACGCCAAAATTTCCGAAATGATAGAAGTCAGTATATATTGAATAGAGTCCCCAGTGGTCTTACTACAAAATCAGGCGAAGGAGACCTAGTGGTTATGCAATGTTGGAACATCTAATTACCAGGTTTCGTAGCTGGCTGCAGAGTTCAACGTCTGCTCCAGATTACTAAGCATTTTTTGATTACAGCACTGTACGGGTTAGAAGCATGTCGCTGAGGTAATCTTTCCGATAACAACGGTGATCGCTAACAACCATGCATCTGTTTCAACTAGGCCTTTCATCAGAGTCCAACAAATTATTTCTAATTTTCTAGATAAATCAGCATTTAATGTCAACATGAAGCCATACTACCGTTAAAGTCCGCCATTGCAGCCATCATTTCTGGAATCCCTCACTAGCCAATGTTTTCACCTTGATAAATGTTTGTGGTACACACATTGCTGTGTACACTTTTGCAGCTATGTTTACCGGAGCGCGACTCCTTCATCTTGACGAAAGATCAATCACGATTGTCACGATGGCCATGATGGCCTACAACCAGATTTGTGTGACGTCTTGTGAACTGTTGAATTGAAGTCCTTTTCGTATTGTTGCGAGTTCCCCAATCGTGTCCGCCAGGAATTCACGCGTATCCGCAGATAGTTACCGAACTGAATACCCACTCACAAGGATGGGCGAAGAAGTAGCCGGATGTACTACCCTGGCAAGAATGGTCCATAATCGCATGTTGGATGACCCGAAAGGGTACAGTCCATCTATGCTCACCTGAAGTCCAGTGACGGTAGCGTTGTCCAATTCCGAATTCCTCGAAAATTTGCTTAGCCCAGCTTGAATTCCAGTATAACAGTAGCAGCCGGGTGAAACGTTATTCACTTGGATCGCTCTCGGAGTCTTCATTAGTTGCCGAAAGTCAGTCGGAATACTTGGGGAAGTGAAACGTGGATTACTCAAAGGGTACTGTATGCAGGACGCAGGCATATGGCATCTCGCGCAGGTGGCACGCGGTACTTCCGTTATAGGGTGCTTTGGATCTCGCGGTGTTATAGAGGAGGAAAGCAGCCTACCAGTTGTTGTTGCAGTTAACGCAGATGTTGAAGATGTTGAAGGTTCTCAGCTAACTTTGCATGCATGCTCCCTACTAGCTTCGCTTCTTACTCTAGAAGCATCAAAATAAAGACCATTCTGATCTATCCCCAGACGCCATTGTCTCTTTGGGGTACTGCGGGCGGGCCGACGTAATCGAGAGTAGTAGCTACGTTTTAATACCGGTGAGCAGTAAGAGAGGTGGTAGCCAGAATGATGACCAGCGTCCTTGAGCACCTTACTTATTCTGGTTCGCTTTACGTCCAGGCGCTGTCTGGCGCAAGGCCTTAACGACATTGGTCTACCTGTACGCACAGGCGTATACTGTCCCTCGATTCATGTTTAACGTTTATCACGGTGTTAATAACTTATGTCAGGTTATGCTGTCCCACACTGAATAACAGTCAAAAAATGTTTAACAAGTAAAAAATACCACCGTTTCCTTCGAAAACGCTGTTGCCATAATGATGTGTTGCCATAGTGATGTTTGAGGCAGCCTCAATGGTTGACAAAATTATAGCAGTCACAATGCATACCACAGATGTATCAAGTAATTATCCGAGCTGGCCGTGGATTTCGTAATGCTAGCCTGATCGTCTAATGTCTATATGACGGCAGTGAGTCGCGCTACCGTGGTTTAACGATGGCTGGACTTAGGCAAGGTTTAAAGCAAGCCCAAAATTTATAGGCAGGCTTAAAGTGCTCCAATCACATGATTGCAAACGCGCCACCTAAGTAGTCAGCATTAGAAATTGTGTAGGCATGGTCAAGTTATGTTAGTTTTTCAGGCTTACAGTGCCATTGGATGCCCAGCGACAATTTGTTGCCGTCGTGAACATCACCGTTCGTAAACGCGTGCCATAACAGGTTGGTTACGATTTTCTTCAGTCCCATTGTTTCTTTTGGGCGGCGTGATTGTTGCTGCATATGATGGAGTAGTTGTGTTGGTGGCTTTTACACAGAAAGACAAGGCAAATCGGTACAGTAAATAGAGCTGTTTAGGGGCTTGCCTATGGGAAAACAATCTAGCTGGGAAGATTGCTCAATGTGGTTGCAGTGCAAACAATCCCATGAATCGATGAGCAAAATGTTTAAAGTAATGATTAAATTACTATATTTAGCCAGCTGCGTGTAGCCACAGTAGATCATGTGACAACTGGGACTAAGTTGAAGGAAAAGCCTTTTGAGAGAAGAATGTTGGGTAATCTGGAATCATATGACTGATCTAAACACTCATTCCTGCATTCTCATTCCAGGGTATTCTGTGCATAGTTTTAGCCATTGCGGTACTTTGGCCCATACAAATAACTACCGCAAAAAAGAGGCCGTCATGAATGCGCGCGGGATCTTGATGGTAAATTCGCAGGGTTGCATGGGGAGTTGGTGCGTGGTATTTCGGCTGTAATGAGGGAACGAAAAGGTAATGCTGATAATGGAACAGATAGGCAGAAGGTAAACGCACACCCCACCATTACCATTGACAACACTGATCGACTTCTTTTAGAACTTAATAACGACTTACTGAAGTCACGAATTTTAAGTGAAAATTGTGGAAGATTAAGTTCCTCGCTGTGAAATTAATGAGGAAAGCAGTTCTAATAGAAATACAAACACTTCACTGGATACAGTAATTAGAAACAATCGTTCGGTGCACCAAGCAGTACTCAATGTTTTGAGCAATACGTTAATGTAAACAATGTAGTGCGACTTGTAAACATGAAACGGAGTATACCAATGTTTGATTTTGTAAACTTGAATGTGGCCTCTCCAGTAGTTAGGGTATTTGTTACCCCGCAGAGAAAGCTGTTGATTAAAGGAATTTAGCAAAATTAAAGACTCCCCGTTGGATGCAGCAGTGCACTTGCGTCAGGGAAGAAATGCCATAAGCATAGTATACAATTTATGGGAACTAATTTCTAGAATACAATGCTGGTGTAACCACATCAAGCTTTGGTTACAGGGAACGATATCACCTGCTACGTTGTGACACCCTTCGTGTCAATCTGGACCGCACATTCATTCTCAGCCTTCTAAGGTTGCTAGCATACGTAGCGAGAAATCTCATTCGCTTCGGTAACGATTCTTACCCCCTCGGAAATCAACACTTATTACTTACAGCACCACCATCTAAAACGTCTTTCAGGTATACAACATGTGTAGAAAGAGCGAGATGAGAAATATCGCGCAACCCAAAAGTTCGCTGATTGTACACTGACTTTGTTGATGCATATGAGCAGATTTTGGCAAACTAACTTAGAGGATACTATCCGAGGTAGGCCATATAGGTGACTGTAGGCATAAAAGCATCGAAAGTAGTGAAAACAGGATGATGCGTGCTACCGGTTTCAAAGCTCTGCACAACACGTCAATTGTCATTTCTGGTGCTCTGCTTAACACGGTAAACAAAATACCAATCGATAGTAGCGCCAGCTTATGACCCCTTTACTGCTTCGGAGACCGTGATTAAAATTCGAGGGTGGGTGACAGTTAGAAAAGCACTGCAGAAATGAAGCACTCGTCTTTAACAACAAGTGCACCAAAAAAGTAGCATCTATAGGCATTTTGGTATCTGCGTCTAATTTTCTTTTTTCGTTGTCTAATTTTTGAAGTATAAGAATGTGTGCACCGCCATTAAGTGAGCAGCCATCACAAAACACTTCCTAACATAGTGCAACATGAGGCTGGGCCTGATAAGATAACCACACCGATCTTAAAATAGCAATAAAACTGTACCGAGGAATGGGTCGCAAGAGCTGTCAGATCTAGACCAGCCGAACCGAAACGGAACACTGGTTCAACCCCTTCCACGTCATTGACCACCCATATCACAACGACATTTATGTGAATAACCCGCAGGAGATTACAGAGGTATTCGGTGACTTCTTCGCATCTGTTCTGGTAAACGATTACAATCCTTTTACCCTATGTCGACCTCGCTTGACTACAGAATCGTACGCAATAATCGTATTTATTCCAACGGACTTGTCCCAGCTGTTGGCAATAGACAAAATTAGCCACCATCCTGGGTTTGATTCATTACTTCCGGCTGCGTTCTCGCTGGGCGAGAGCGATTTCTCAATTTTGTTGACAAACATCAACTTGTTCCTTCAATATCGCACATTTTGGTCACAGTGAAAAACCCGTCATTATCCCCACTCACAAAAGGGCACACGCTGTAACCCTGCAAATTCCTGCACAATCAACTACACCTCTATAGTCTCCAGAATTGTAGAACATTCGATTAAGGACAGACTTATCGCCTGTCTCATTGAATATAAACTTAATAATATTGGACGACATGGCTTTCTTTGTAAGAAATCCTGCGCTATTTGCATGACTGACTGCTGAACGCTATCACTAAGGCCGTGAGCAGTGAAAGGTCAGTTACAGTAATGTTTTTAGACATGGCAAAGGCTTTCGACAGGATGTCGCACCGTGGGTTCCTGACAAAATTACATTCCATGTTATTTTCGATCTAATCTTATTGTAGTTCTCATCATATCTGTCATTCAGAAACTAGGTAGTTCAAGTAAGTGGCTTCATATGTGAACCCAGATTAGTGACCTGTGGTGTAATCCAAGGCAGCGTTGTGGCCCCCCTGCTCTTCCTGTTGTTCGTTAACGATGTCATCGGTGCTAATCCAAAAAGGGCATCCCTTTTCACTTTGCTGACCAGAACAAAATTGCCTACAACTTTTGCCCTGAATTCTTGGAATCCACTGTATGTGCCTCGTCGCAAGACTTAGCGTTACTCAGTTCTTGGGCAAACGACTGGATGGCGGAAATCTCCGCTGAAGAAAACAGCATCGTGGGGTATGAATGCTTTATCCCCCAAAGAGGAATCAAACCTGGTAACCAAGACCTAACTATTAATTGTCGATTTTGCAACCTGGGCCTAAATTATTCTTTTGCTTTAAACTTCCAAGAACATGTTCCCACGCAAGTTGCCGAAGCGAATAAATTTGTGGGGCTGCCCCAGAGAACACTCTAAATAAAGGTAAACAAACTGTACCATTTTAGACCTTGAGACAGACTTACTCTAACATACTGCTCTCTGGTCTGTCCTAACATGACGCAGTGCGACAGGGTGGGGACTGAAAACGTCAGGCTTATATTCACCAGGCAGTTGATCGGCTACCCTGCAAACCCAAATTTCATGGAATGCTGTGAGTCGCTGAGATTATATCCCTTGTGGCTCCGACGAGCAAGAGCAAACTTAGTGCTTTAACGATATTATTACAGAGGACAGATGCGTCTTCGCACCTTGTGACAGAAAGCCAGTCCCATACTCTCCCTAAGATGCGGAGTTCATTGTTACTATCTAAGCACTAAAGTCATCCGTTAGAGTCAGATTCTCCATTCGATATTATAAAACAAACTTCCCCAACGGCTGCGCGTTTTATCACCATCATCACTTATTGCGTTTAGAAACAAAGAACGTGGAGTAGCTACTGAATCATTTATCATTCATCTATATCGATCATGCTCACCCGAGGATCGAATCTATGAAACTTGATTGGGTTTCTAAAAACATCGATGTCACAGTTTTGTTCATCGCCGAAAAGAAAGTAAATCTCCTTGCTCATATCACCACAAGGAAAACCGAGTCTAAGTCTAAATCTCGAAGCTTTTCTTTCGCATTCCCCATCATTATCGCCCTATCACTATTACCGTCCAGCGTTAGACACAAGGCAAGCATCACTGACCGCAGTATTATCCCCAGAGTTACGAGTGTCTATATAAAGAGTGAATGTCCAGAGGGAACAGACGGTGGATCTACACAGGAGTGTAAATGTGAGATGCTGATGCAGCCAACATACGAAACACAATCCAACTCTGCAAACGCACTCTTTCAATCATTCTGATTCGATAGAAAATGACAACACGATCGTCACCGTTCACGGTTCACTGCCATATCCCCCAGTGTCTCCAGTCAGCTATTTGACATGTCCCTCGGACCACAACCGACAAGCAGTGAGACACCTATTTTACCTGAGTTCGCTGTAAATTCCTCATCCCGTGTTGTCACGTCATCTGTTGGCCTCCACATGGCTTCTTTCATTCCTTGGGAGGAACACAAAATAGGGCACGGTACGGTAGACAAGTGTTCGCCATACGGAACACGTGACCCAACCAGCGTAGTCCAGTAGGTTTCATACGATGGAACAAGGCATTCTGAGAGCCGGCATCTAGTACTAGATTCCTGACCTCTACATTACTCATCCGGTCACTCCACTCCGTCCAATCTTTGCCGTACTACATAGACATCAGTGGTCAAAAACCTCTGACCGACGAATATCGAAGTCTCGCAAACGTACAACAGAACTGAGGGCACTGCAGCGCAGTACACATGACCTTTTAACATCAGCGAAATATCAGACCGACGTCACAAATGCTGCCCAAGCCTTGGATATACGCGTATTTACCTCCAATCCCGAGCTACGAACGTTCGACGCAGCTGCGAAGGTAAGTGAAACGGCTCACAATCGTTAGTTCCTCTCTATCCAGTATCAAGTTGGGCACTACGGTAGCCTACTTCTATAACAACACTTAACACTCTGAAGGCACATGCCAAACCGAGCAACCGATCTCGACAGTCTATCTAGTGCCCGTTGTGCATGGTCTACATACTCGAAAATGCCCACAACGTCATCTGCGCAGCCTAGGTCACACAGCTTCTCTCCACCTCCCAGTTCCATTCCTACATCCCGGAGACCTCCTAAAGAATCTTCCATCACCTCGTCCATGACGAAGTTGAGCAAGAATGGAGAGATGGGACACCCTTGTCGAACGCCACTAGTCGTTTCGAATAAACGTGACAGTTCGCCGCATACCCTAACGCGACCGTAGGTATGCGAATACAATGCTCGCAACAGGTTCACAAGCTTCTTTGGCATACCCTTCCGGTGGAGAGCACTGAGTAGTGCTGGTCGATCCACGGAGTCGAAAGCACCTTTCAAGTCGAAAACGACTACAATACTGAGGCGACAGTACGTGTGGCGCGTTTCGAGTATCTGTCAAAAAGTGAATATTTGGTCGATGCAACCTCGACCTGGCCGAAATCCGGCCTGTTGTTCGCGGATGTTACTCTCGCGAATCGGTGTCAAACGGCGCAGTATTATCGAAGCTAACACCTTAGTAACTATCGGAATTAAACTAATCCCACGTTGATTTCTGCAGTCATTCCGTGAACCCTCCATGAAGTTGGGCACAATCAGTGACTTACCACATGATAACGGAATACGCTCCTCGTTCCAAATATCCTGAAGCAATGATGTAAAGAATTTTTATCAGATACTCTCTATCCACTTCGATCTAGGGTGAGATCTTCGAACCCGGCTGCTTTACGCATCCTCAGAATTCGAATATTCGACTGCACTTCCATTTCCATCGGGGGTCAACAGACACATCCTAAGTACTCAGAGCTCCAGAAATCCGCCCAAATACGTTACATTGTAATCAGCTAAATTGACCCTTGAAGTACTCCGACCAACGGTTCAGTCTGTGCTGTCAACCATGAGCACGTCCTCTATTTCTATTTTACAAAATTTCAGGAACCAGGGTTTGCCACCCAGCGCTGTTCCGTATATACCCAAACAGTCATCGACTGTCAACTGAAGATACACTTGACGCAGCCAGTTGAATTACTCTACTCGAATCCTGAATTCGTGTTTCACTCACGCAGCAGGCATCAATCGAAGTGAGTCCACTGTCAGAGCCAAACACACCTGTTGGCCAGCCTAAATTAAAGTGCGCACATCGAAGGAACCCAGATGCAGAGGCTGATGAAGCTTGCGAAAATGTGAGCTTACAGATTGAAAACCACCTACTACATTACTTGACAATAAACCGTTGCGAGTATCGGGCGTGTCATCAATGGAGATACTATGGGTAGGCGGAAGGGGCAAACAGATTGGGTTGGAGATAGAAGAGATAGGTTGAATAAAAGAGAGGGAATTCTGAGCAGTAGCATACTTATCACTACCCACCCCGCTCGATGCAATGGGCAGCGTGGTCCTGATTATCCTGTGCGGCGACCGATGCAGTATTGAATTATTTGTATGCGTGTAACTCATGGGGAATAATGGACGGGTACTGCTAGGGAGTCCAGCCGCTAAACAGAGGAACGATTAGGGTTCTCAACCAAAGCCTTTGGTTCTGACAAGAACCTGACCGCAAGGCAGCGGGGAATAGCTGAGTGGAAGCCCATCTACTTGGATCAGTAATTCTTCCACTCGTTTTTCCGACGGATCTGCTAACTTAGATCAGCCCCGGACATGGAGGACCAGGAGGCTGCTTCGTCCGTCTTCACCCATTCACCTTCTAGGCATGGTTGGATCTTCGGCTTGAGATAAGCCATCCTGTTGAGGAAGCAGGTCATGGAGATACGCAAGCCGTCACTCGACGTCAAGGCGCATTCCTTGTGTATTTTGGACAATTCGAATCTCCCAATTCTTCTATCACCGTAATCCTAAGTGCCGTTTCTTAGGTTTTCCCGTCGCACTCATTACCTTTATTGTATTTTGATATTATTTTTCGTCATTTTCATAAAAATCATATATCAAGCCTTCCTCGTCTCGCCTACTCCTTATTTCATACTGAGCTCCAACACGACAGCATACCGCTTGTATGCATGCAGTTCCACGTCGGAAACGCTGCACCCTTCTGTCTGCACAAACGTTTCCTATTGCTCAATAATCTGGCTTCATATTCACAAATCTTATTATCCTAACTGCGCATAGGGTGCTCACGCGCTCCACTCTCCCTCCTACTCCCCATCCTGTTCCAACGCCGTCGCCAAAAATATGTGGTATCCCTACTCGGTCATTGTCCACTAATATCTACCTCCACTATCGTCTTCATTCCTTACCCTTCATCATCGTCTATCCTCAAGAAAATGACTTTGGCTCATTGGAACCACCCATGTTTCTGATGAACCTAAACGACTCCCTCCAGGCGAAACTAGGTCGACATCATGCATTCTTTCTCTTCCATTCCTCGTGGATATCTCTGCCCATTTTAGACACTTCGGACCTGATGCTACCTCCATGAACATAGAGCACAACGTGGTTTCTTGCTTCTCTTAGTGAAAGATTCCATTTACCATACCTGCTGGTCCCGACCATTTCTTGTGCTTCAAAGGCATGGCCTGTGAATCTGGTCAGTCCCTAGTGCATCATTCTTTTCTAGCCTTTTACGTACTTATATCCATTGTCGTTGTTCATTTTTCTTCCTCCTAAATGCCGGTTCACTTCCCTTTACTCATGAGCGTAGACGACCTATACGTTAGATTAGCTTGTCCATCTACCTAGACACCCAAAAGTCTCGGATTGCTGAAGACATCAGCCATCACTTCTATGCTGTACGTTCTAGTTATTTCCTGTTCTGAGCCGCTTCTTAGTCCACAGCTGGCAGCTGAGGCAGACAGCCGCTCGTTGTTTCCTTTCCACGCTGCTCAGTTCTGCTTGGATGGAAACAATTACTTCATACTCTGGCTACCGCGACTTCGGCTCACCTGGGATGATCCAATCCTGGAAACCTGATATCTCGCTTCGTCTACCTGTACCATATTCGCATCCCTTCCTTCACCCCCGAGTACATCAGCGTTATCACAATAGTTCTGGGAAGGGTTAGATCACCGCTATGGCCGGCGCACATTGGGAGGGCAGCGTGGCTGCAGCGGTTTGCGGGTGCATATGGGTTGACGGGTAGCACCTCCTGTGTTCAACCTCAAACGGCATTTTTCAGGTTGGGTGGCCAGCACCCGGTCAGCCCCACCCACTAGAACTGTTGTGTTAAACAGCCGTATAGTCTCTATGTTCATGTGGGGCATTTAATACTGGCTTCTTGTTGCTTTTTTTCAAAGCTCTTTCGCCACACCACACGAAAAGAAATAACGGAAGAAGATTTTTTAATTGGAATCTGGTATCAGCTGGCGTTCTGCATGCATCTCAACTTTCTTCATGAAAATGACTGAGGACCGTCATTTCTCATTAACCTTTATTCTAGTCTGCCAAATTTGGCAAAAGACTGCAGCTTCTGGCAACTGCTTTTCACAAAATTCCACCAGATTTTGCTTCGTTTGAGTCTGATTCCACTTCTCTTTCAAATTCCACCTCAGCAATCGGACCTAGGCAAAATTCCAGAAATGAAAATTACCCAAAACGAACCCCATGAATCAGACATGATTACACAATTTCTATCCCTTGTTGCCGTCTCCACCTGCCCAAAGAGCCGTGCTTCTAATATTCGGCTTTTTTGCTGCTAGTGTCCGATCAATATGCTGCTCACCGGACCATGTAATCCTCTATAAACTGCCTCTAAATTTCCCGTTCCTTGATTTAATGAGTTTTTCTTGTCACGCGTTACCCATTCTGCCAGGTCAAACTCGTGTTTATTCCCATCATTCAGTAATCTCACAACCTTAAAGGACTTACCAGTGGCGTTATCGATGCATCTCAGCGGCCTACGGGGCGTGCAATGGACATCAAGAGGCAGAGAGGAGAAGTCATCGTCGGACTCAAACCCCCTTGCGGATATTCATTACCATTTACGCACTTATTACACAAATATGACCTGGCGCTTGTACCACTACCAGCTGTATAGGTCACCCACCCTTTGCACATGAACGCTTCTTCCCTGTAATTTTTGTTTCCCATTTTGGAATCGTCGACTTGGTCTTGCGCACTGCACTTCTTGGCACTGTCCAATAAATAAAACACTATTACCATTTTTATGACGGCAGAGATAGATCTGGAGACGACAGCAGTATACTTGTGATTTATATAACATTTGCAGCTGCAAAGCAAACTTTTAGAAAATCATACGGTACTCCGGTAAAAATAAGAAGTGTTCCGCCCAATTTTTTGTTTGAAAAGTAAGCTTGCAATTTGATCAGAAAAGAAGACAGCAGCAGACAGTGAGCAACCACCGGGAAGAAGATCATTTAATATTGCTGCAGCTAGCGAAAATGCACAGAGGCGCAGTGCGCACGACTGAAACTCGACGGGCAGAATAGAAAAGTAAGAACAACAAAACTACGACAATAGGAAACAAAGGACATGTAAGGAAGAAACCATGAAAGAGAAACATTATACATATGGCCCCAAAAATTCGCGAATCCACCAGAGCAAAATTCACGAAAATTTTTCAGAAAAAACAGCTCTCATTCATCTCTCCAGTGATTCTTCAACCAAAATCTCAAATGCACAATCTTTAACTTACACATTTCATTCTCTTCAAACATACCAATTCCTTGTGCACAAGTATAGAGAGGGTTGGAAAACGTAACACATGCTATGCATATCTCATAATCGCAAATGACCGCTAAACCGCTCCTATGATTCATCATTCATTCCATGCATTCATCCAGAAACCGCGAGGAAAAATCATATCTATTCGCCTCCCAATCTGCCACCCTTCCTAACCCATAACCACAGTAAATCACTAACAGATTTAAAGCCAACACTTATCATTCTTCTCTACCAGTTACTTGTGTACAAGTATAAGGTTATTTGGGCAACACAGTGCAGAATACGCATACCTGATCAGCGCCAATAACCGCAAAGCTCTTCCCTGATTCAAAACACATTTTATCCAATCATACACACCACCACACTGCCGTATCTATTCGCATCTCATTTTTTACTGAAGGTATCTTCACCCCCCACCAAGTCACTAACAATTTTTTATCAATCACACCTCTCACTCTTCTCTCCAACCACTCCTCAACGGACATCTCAAATGCAAAATCCTCAGCCTACACATTTCATCCTCCTCACACATACCGATTCCGTGTGTGCAAGTATAAGGATGCTTAGACAACACAGTTTAGGATAGGCATAACTGATCAGCGTGTATAACCACCAATGTGCTCCTCTGATTTCCCACTCATTTTATATAATCCTAGACAGACCTATACACCACTATCACTTCCTTCACCCCCACATTCTACTCTTTTGCTCAACCCACCTACACATATACAGACTAGCAATTTTGAAACTTCCAAGTCATATTAACTTCATGCTTACCTGATCAACGCCAATAACCGCGAAAGCTTTCGTGTGCTTCCTGGCAAACATTATTAATCCTTCTTTATGCGAAATAAACCCAGTTAAAATGAGACCTCAGCTGAATTGTTGCCATGTATGGCCTGCTTTCATAACACAACGTGATTTACAGGATGGCTTATCTCAAGCCGAAGATCCAACCATGCCTAGAAGGTGAATGGGTGAAGACGGACGAAGCAGCCTCCTGGTCCTCCATGTCCGGGGCTGATCTGAGTTAGCAGATCCGTCGGAAAAACGAGTGGAAGAATTACTGATCCAAGTAGATGGGCTTCCACTCAGCTATTCCCCGCTGCCTTGCGGTCAGGTTCTTGTCAGAACCAAAGGCTTTGGTTGAGAACCCTAATCGTTCCTCTGTTTAGCGGCTGGACTCCCTAGCAGTACCCGTCCATTATTCCCCATGAGTTACACGCATACAAATAATTCAATACTGCATCGGTCGCCGCACAGGATAATCAGGACCACGCTGCCCATTGCATCGAGCGGGGTGGGTAGTGATAAGTATGCTACTGCTCAGAATTCCCTCTCTTTTATTCAACCTATCTCTTCTATCTCCAACCCAATCTGTTTGCCCCTTCCGCCTACCCATAGTATCTCCATTGATGACACGCCCGATACTCGCAACGATTTATTGTCAAGTAATGTAGTAGGTGGTTTTCAATCTGTAAGCTCACATTTTCGCAAGCTTCATCAGCCTCTGCATCTGGGTTCCTTCGATGTGCGCACTTTAATTTAGGCTGGCCAACAGGTGTGTTTGGCTCTGACAGTGGACTCACTTCGATTGATGCCTGCTGCGTGAGTGAAACACGAATTCAGGATTCGAGTAGAGTAATTCAACTGACTGCGTCAAACGTCTCGTCAAGATATTTTCTTCGCACTTCAGGAGACGAAGCAGCTCAAGCCATGTGTCAACGCGGTGTAGGAATTGTCTTAAGTGAGAAGTCTGAAGCATCCCTTTTAGATTGGATCCCAGTCAACAGTCGCTTGTGTGCCATGAGACTTCAGGGATCAGTCAGCGTCCGGAGGGATACTGGTGTTAAGCGCTGTTTATTTGTCATCTCGGCATACGCTCCAACAGACTGCAGCACTGACATGGAGAAAGACGAGTATTGTGATGACCTCGTCATCCTTGTTCGAAAGAAAAAAGCTGTGGCATTTTAGTGGTGGCAGGTGAATTTTTTGCACAAGTTGGAAAACTGAGTGCATCGGAAGTTTATTTTGGTACTTCCTGTTGCCTTCTCCGCAAAAGGATAACAGGGAATGTCTTCTCCAGTTTTGTGCAGACAGTCGTTTGTTCATGACTAGTGCGAACTTCTGACACGTTTCGCGTCTTACAGCGACTCGACAGGTGGTCCGAGTGAGATCGACCATGTTGCAATAAGCTACCGTTGGCGCGGTTATTTTCAGAACTGTATATCTTACGGGGCCACGTACGTCGAATGGGGCCATGCTTTGGTTTTATTGCGATTTTTGCTGCATCTCAACGATCATCGAAGCAAGCCACAGGCACGATTGGCCGTCGAACGTCTGTGCCATTCGGCTTATCGCAACAGCTGTGGACAGAAACTATCCAAGGAACTAAGAACCGCGACGATCAGTGGGATTAAATCAAGCAGGCAATGCATTTGGTTACAGATTTTGCATGTGTACCAAGGCCCTGCCTTCGTCAAATGCACTGGATCAAACAACGGTCGCGTCCGCTAACAGGCTCAGTGTGGATCAGGATAAGGCTCTGGAGGACAAAAAACTGTTCAGTACTGAGACACCTGAGCTGTAGTGTGACGTGATGTCTTCGGCGTTTTAATGAAGTATCCTGTGGTGAATACCCACGTGTTGGGCTAAGCAGTGGTGGTAGATGCGGTGCAAATTGTTGAAGCCCCAGTTCTTTTAGCATCTGGTCGTCACCAAACGACGCGCTCCTGAGAAACCACGTTTCTCGAAGTAGCTCTGAAATGTTCCTATTCTCAAGCTCAATCCCTTGAAGCAACTGCCAGATGCACTGGTTTTCAGTAGAAGTCCGGGAAAGGACCGCCCCCTTCAAAGCTTCATAACTGTAGGTTCAACGACATTCCCAACATGAACGGTTACAATTAGGCCAAGACGGCCGGCGACCCAACTAAAATGACTAACGCGATTGAGTATCCAGTAATTCTAGACCTCCAGTTCAACTAAAGTAAATCACAGTTGAGCATCGGACGGCAAGAAGGAAGGCAATTATAGAGTTAGGACGCCATGTTTTGGCCTGATGACGGCTTTTGCTCGACTGACATGGCACCGTGCATGATGCAGACAACTTCGCCAATAAAATGGGCTGAACAGCTATTGATTGGAAAACGTAGCCAGTAACAGGCAACAAAACGAAATAATCTTCGACAATAAACGGTACATTTTTACCCTGAAAAAGCCACAGGGGACGTCAGCAGAAAAGGTATTCCAGCACAAAGTTGCTCCAAGTTAAGAGATGGAGTTGTGACTTAACCAAAAATACTGTGCCACTAAAGCGATTAACTTTTGTGCACCAAAGGCTTGGAGTCACAGATATATCATCACACTAAAATAACTGGTGGTGCTATCTTAATGGTATCCACTTTGTTTCCTCAAATCATATTATGTGATGACCATGGGTTTAATTCCTGCACTGTTTCGGGCCTCGGTTTAGTGGCGGCGTTGTCAGCTGCGATAAAGAGTATTGCGGAAAATGTTGATGCTGGTTGGTACGGTAACTTGGCTTCGGCTCATGTGGTTCCCTTCTTGTGTCGTCTGTTACAGATTGGGACATGTGTGAACTCCATTGAAGAGCAGGGGAAGTATAGACGCAGGCCGGTGAGCCTTAAAGGAGAACATCTGGGAGAGGGCATAGATGGAACGAAATAGGCGATATTATGGATGTTGCCTAATACCAGGAATCTGGGTGTAACTATTATGAGTAGTTTGAGGCCACTCAAGCAATGCTGAATAGCGGGAAATAATGTCAGAAGGATACATTTTAGGCTGAGGTCAAAGATATCCTGCAGGGAGCCATAAAGGCTTAAGCCCCTGCAAGCGACTATCGTAAGACCGCATCTAGAGTAGTGTTAAAGCCTGGGCGTCGTACCTACCAAAAGATATAAATTGCTTAGAATAGATGGGAAATATTGCCACCAAGATGACGACCCGTCAAAGGAACGGAAGCTACGAAGACCGGCTCCACGATCTTAGCATTTTCTCCTTCAGGCGCAGAAGAACGCACGGTGATCTAATTGAGAAGTTCAAAATAGTGGAGGGTCCATCAGGCTTAAAACTTGGGGAATTGTTGACTCTTATTCCAGACAGAAGCAAAAGAGATTACGGGTCAAGACTGCAGAACAATAATTCAAGGCTTCAGGTGAGATCTAAGTTCTTCATAAATAGTGATTTCATTGCGCAACCAACTCTCAGACCACGGGGTTAGTGAGACTAAAGTCCGTGGATTTGCAGAAGCTGTTGATGCCTGCTGGGCTGCAGTACAAGCGGAACTGGAGCAGTAAGTTTCGGGTGGGAACACAAAGAGTATCTGATAATTTGCCATTCAGAAGCAAAAGAACGTCCACAGTGATGGGAGCTACAAACACCGGCCGAAAGCTGGAGTGGCTGAAAGCCAAATCTTCGCTTTGTGCACGCTGAACTGAACAGCTTTGCGATCGCCATATAACGATATATCTCAATCATTATGAAATTTATCCCATTGAGAACTGCACAATAAGGCGAGCATTTTCCACCAGACGCTTCTAAGACTAGCGAATTAATAACACATCGGCGCATCCTTCAGAGTACATTGCCTGCCACTTGCGCATATTACCATATCCAGTAATTCTCTTGCGGCAAGCGAATCAACCGCTATTTCACCCTTCTTGATGGGTATTATGACAATGAAGACCCAGTGCTAATTGTTTTGGAATATTTTTTCCAGTGAAACAGTGTTGACTAGAGACTTGTGGTTTACATATGAAAATATTCCCCTACGTATCTATATAAACAGCTTAAAGAAATTTCGAAGACCTTGGCCAATCTCCCTTAAGACTAGTTTTACAATCAGGTAACCACGGGAACCTTCACATGGCCACAAATGTTACGTTGTCTGTAAGTTTGTTTAGGTTGAACGGTGACGTGCGAGAGGTTCGTTGTCCTTAATCTCACGCGCCGCCGTGTTAAAGTTACTGAGGCCCATTCTTACTGCCTCCAAAGTAAATGATCTGTACAGAATTCCCACTGAAGCCGTCTTCTGCTTTCCTTTCTTCGTTGTCGATACTGATATGCAAGTTTCATATTGTTATCTTATGGCGCTTGGAGGATAGTCACAGTCTTGAAAGGTGTCGTATAGATGTCTTAGTTCTTTACGTTTGGTAAAGCTTTTTAACCCAGTTGACTAGCAAGGAAATATGTTTCCATTTCATGAACTTGGAAGTACCTGAACTGAAGATCAAACGCTCCTGGGAATGTGGGTATATTGAGGATGCTGATATCAGATTTTCGGAGTCATGGAATGTCAGCCGACAGTATAGAAAGCTGAGGGCTCTATTGGTGTATCCGGATAGCATAGTAAACATAATGGGTATAAAGATATTAGACTGTAAAATCTGCATCGTATAAGACGACGGAAGGAAATTAGAAAGGTGGCGAATTGCAATCAACAAAACGGATTAAAAATATGTTAAATATAATAAAAAAATTAAACACACGCAGCAACGAAATATTGAAAAAGAACTATGATATATTGGAAATAACAAGTATGAAGCAGAAAGATAATACTCCAAAAAGAAGAAAAGCCGAAAACCAATGACCATGTGATTCTTAAATCCACCCACCATACATTCACGCTCCTAACCATTCAAATCAGATTCTAGTGAGAAACGAAGCATGCGAGCACACTAGCTAGTATAGGCATGGTTGCGCACAATAATATCGGGTACGCATATGTGAAAAGCCACTATGACGGACAAACGAGTCGTGTGCTTGCGCACAAATTTCATTCTCCCATCCGTATGCGAAATATACTAGTGAGAAGAAAAACAAATACTTTCGGGCCTTGTGTCCCCTTTCTCAATCTTAGCCTTGCCTGACACACCAAAATCCTACCACCAATGACCATGTGATTCTTAAATCCACCCACCATACATTCACGCTCCTAACCATTCAAATCAGATTCTAGTGAGAAACGAAGCATGCGAGCACACTAGCTAGTATANGCAATGGGCAGTGCGGTCCTGATTATCCTGTGGAATCATTTGTAGGCGTGTAACTCATGGGGAATAATGGACGGGTACTGCTAGGGAGTCCAGCCGCTAAGCAGAAGAACGATCAGGGTTCTCAACCAAAGCCTTTGGTTCTGACAAGAACCTGACCTCAAGACAGCGGGGAATAGCTGAGTGGGAGCCCATCTACTTGGACCAATTATTCTTCCAATCGTTTTTCCGACTGAGCTGCTAACTCAGATCAACCTCCAACTTGGAGGACCAGGAGACTACTTCGTCAGGCTTCTACCCATTGACCTTCCAGGCATGTTTGGATCTTCGGCTTGGGATAAGCCATCCTGTATAGCTCGTTGGATCATGGAGGCAAGCAAGCCGTCACACGACGTCAAGGTGTAGTCTCGTGACAGGCGCCATTAAGCAATGCGAGAAAAGAAACGGTTAGTGGGATTCGCAATGTTATTCAAAGCTGTCGATGATGATAATGATGTGCTGATTCTCTCATTAAAAATTGTGGACAGCCGGACCTTTTTAGCAGCACACATAACAGTCAACGTGTTTAACTTGTGGATGAAAAAGAAGTTTCAGTTTGTTGCTCATGCTTATTACTAAAGCGATCAGTCGACTAAATTTATTGTCATGCCGAAAAAAACAGAATATGGGTTCCACCACAGGTTTTTCTGTCTTTCACAAGACGCCGGTCCCTGTTCGGTAGCCCCAACTGTCGTTTAGTGGCCTTGAGCTGCTTTCGTCAAGCATCACCTAGGTTGAATCAAGCACGACTTCTCGTTGAAGTTGCAGCCACTGTCAAAAAATCATCCTAAATTTTGAAGTTACCTGACTGGACTGCTCGAATCGTTTACGACATGTGCGGTTGTGGTATACGTTGTCCAGAAATGTACATTTATTATAACCCAAGGCATTGTTGCTCAAAAAAAAACATGAAACGATAGCCCGGAGGCCAGTAAATGACAAAAAAACCTTGTGGTAAGGTCAGTTCAGTTCGGCAGCAACAATCATTAAACTGACACTGACGTCTTTATATTTGTATTAGGCGAAAAACCATGCGGACATGGAAATGCTGTAAGTATGTCACTGGCAGTGGCCAAGGTGTTAAACGTTTTTAATCGCATCATCAGCGGATTTTATGTACTCCAAAATAGAGGTCTAACTTTCCGTGTTCGAACCAGTCCGCGGTTACGTATTTCAGGCTATTTTGACATCGCATGGGCTAAACATCTAGGTTTGTCTTTTTCAAAATGAGAGGAACTTAGTGCGAAATAGTATCGAAGACTAGACGGAAAAATTTCGGTTTACTAATGTGGTATACGTCACGTAAACAGTGAGAACTTACAATTGATCATCGAAAACTGCGAATTCTTTAGCCGCCAAATAACGTGCCTTTTTTCGTCTTGAAGTGGGAGCGACAACTTGTGAGTTCGGCCTGGAAACAAATAAATTACGAAACCGACAAACATATAACTCAGGGTATCGAGCAACATACACACAAACATGTGGAAGCACGTCTACGGAGCACATGGACAGTTATTAAGTTACACGAACTAACTAACATTAACTGGCAAGCGTGAAACAAGCACAATCACAAGACACTGTGATAAGAATTCAGCCGATGGTCCAAGACCAAATTGGATGGACGGGATAGCCACTTGATTGTCAGCAGTTTCCACCAACCGATCATCCCACAGAACAGTCACTGGCCAGTTCAGTTTTGGTAACTAAACACTGGATTCTACCTTAGGGCACTGTTTATGATTACGTGATATAATGTTTCACATGTATGCGTTCAAGCGTATCAAATGAATATGGTCCAAACCAAAAAAGTCGGTCAACTTAAATCGGTGCATGAAAACGATGACATGCTTTACGATTCGCGTGGAGTTACTATCGTTCTCAAGAATTATGGAAGTGTCAAACACCTGACGCTGGGCTGTTTCTAAATGCATCTCTATGGTTTATTTATTGTGTCGGTCAAAACCAACGGCCCTCTTACGGGACTAGAACTAAAGATGTTGGCAATTCGAAGCTTAACCTACCAGAGCGCGGACACCGGCGTGTGATCCGCAGCCTATTGCAAACTCATGAATGATCAATCAGTACACTCCACAGATCAAGCTAGATACCCTAGGTGCCCATCACACCATCCTGCTTCAGGTGGTGATAGTCAGTAGTGTATGCTTCGCATATCGGCCATCGCTGGCTTGAAATAAGGGTCTGAGCAACTATCCTAGACTGGCCCCCAACGACCAGTCATCCCAGAGAAGGGTTACAACTATTCGTATTTGCTCCCACATGCCACAAGAAAGGGGTGGAAAGAGCCTACGAGGAAGTAGTTATCTGGGAGTATTTTTAGAGACATGCGGGACAAACAGCCACTTGAGAGGCCAAAACCCCTGACCAAACCGAAGCAAGGTGTAACCAAAAGCGAAATGGAGTAAAAATAAGCAATCTAGTAAGAAACTAGATTTAAAATGTAGATGAAGAATGTGGAAAGCTAGCATGTCGTTGATTATGACACTTAAAGTCCCTATCCATCCAGTGAATGAATTGCGCAGATTCTTGTCCAAAAGTCTAACGTAACCAAGTCCAACCAAGTTCATCAGTAAGGGTTTTAATTCTTTTGCTGCCAACGGATGACTGCAGCTAACCATCCTTGAAGTATATCTGTGGACACGTGCAGCACTAGTCACATTAATCCAAACCAACCATGGGTATCCGATAGAAGTAGCGCCTTTTAGTCGGTAGAATTTCGTATTCTTCAGGATATCTCCCATCCATTGGATCTGCACCAGTTATTCAACTCTTATGAACAGCCTCCCGAGGCTGAGCCATTCGAAGACCACACAAGGAGGGAATCACTTGACGGGCGCGTTAAATCATATTGAAGCTGGTGGGTATAAGAATTCCGGTAAGACGATGCTCACGATGATAGACCAAATACCTCAGAGTGAGCATATAACATCGACTGTTTGATCGGACGTCCTCCGTGGAAACGTAGTTTGGGACAGACAAATGAACCGCGTGAGGAGCCGATGGACGGCTGGAGAAAGTATGCTTTATTACAGTCTGCATGTGATTACACAAAATTTATAGATGTGACCTCAAACACAAAAACAGAACAGTACTACGGATGTTTCATACCCTGTTACGGGACATCCCCGTGGACCCATGAACAAAAGTATCTCGGTACCTTAAGCTTACACCCAGTATTGCTTACACGGTAAACTCAATAAGCCAGTAAAAACGTGGAAACGCTGATGCACGAATGTACTCGGCATGTCTCTCATTCACAACGGCCACATTTCTGAGTGATATAGGAAGACTGATCCAACCACCAATTCATTAGCCTGAAATCATCCTAAGAAAGAGCTGGACTTCATGATCGCCTGATAGAACTCTGTGATTGATTCCACTGAATTCAAGAAGCTACCTTTCAATGGAGATTCCTAATTGCTACCCGTTTCGGTTCACACATATATGCGAGTAAAATGCTTTCGTAAACTTTAACTGAAAATGCTAGTAGAGACAGCCAGTGTAACTCTTGGTTCTCGAAGTGCAGCTAACTCTTTGAAGATCGAAATCCTATCAGGTTGATCTTAGTAGTTACTGTCCGTCCAAACACTGGTGGGAAGGAAACCGTAGCGCCCCAAGTGAAGAAAGGAACTAAACGAACCAGACGATCCTAAATATTCCCGTATAAGGATTGAACGCGCAGACCAACAATACAGGAAGCTTACCGGTTTTCCGACAAGCGCTGATCTTGTTCCAGTGGCCCATTATGAGTGGCATTTTTCAGCCCGATATCTTCATGTTCTCTGTGGTCGGCAACAGTTCGAGGGCAAAAGACAATCACAAAGTAGAGGGCGAAGTGAAATAATGTGGGTGGTACTGAACAACTGATCGAGCAGTTCAGTACACAAACGACACACTTACAGTGGATGAACCACTGAAAAGTAACTCACATTGTCGTGTTTTCCAATAGTAATGCATCCGTTACAGCGGGGGTTTTCTGTAAAGCACTATATTCATACGTCTGGGGAATGTATTCAGATCTATAAGAAAACAGGAGTTAGAACGCAGCTGAGTGAGGAATTTGGATGTATATATAGGTGTCGCCGTTTGCGATGCATCTAAAAATTTACACTGTTATTATCCTTAAGGCTCTACTATTTGCCAGATATAAAGAAGCAACAGCAAATACCATGAATTTATTTTGAGGTTTCTCTTATATCTGTTTGCAGACTGTAATAAGGCCGGTCGAACATGGGCGACTTTGGTTGTCTAGGGTAACTTGCCAGTGCTTGAAACACGAAACCCTGATGTCCCATAAGAATGTAACACATTTTTGCAAGGGGCAAAAATGTGTCTTGTAAATTATCGACGTCTAAATTCACAAATGGAGACAAACTCGCTTGCCCAGTAAAAGCACAATTTATAGTGTATTCTATCCACGATTGCGCAGGTATTTGTAGGCTGGAGATGATCATTTGTTAATTGGAGTATTTTGCATTAACTGGAGTCTAGTAATCATCGCCGATCACGAATAGAAAGATTTTCGTTAAGGAAAGATTTGGATTTACATCAAAGTTGACCTTGCGTCAAGGTCACTCAAGAGCGCTGTGTCAATCGCTTGCCTTGTGAATGTGACAATGAAACAGTAGGTGAGGAACCGTAAAATCTCGGGTATCCCAATGTAGAATATATGGAACTGAATTCAAAACGTCGATCGATTCAAAATTTTTTAGTTCAACTTCTCAAGCTTTTTAAGCCAAACAAAGGCACTATTTATATCATATTAAACGAAAAAACTGTCAAGAGTGTTTCTCATGGAGGAAATCAACCATATCCAAAAGTGACCACTAAGTTACTTATATTCATTCCAAGATTTCACGATAGGCAATCTCTTCTCCAATCCTGTTCTACATTATTACCAAACTTTCATGTACCATTGTCCAGATGGACTTGAATAATATTTAAACGCCTTAAGTTGCATCAAATATGTGGTAAGAATTAGTGGCAGAACAAAGCACGAAATATAATTATCCCAGGCAAAAGAAGAAAATGTCGAGCGCCTTAATCTAGAGACACACTAATTTTGTTGATGAATGGATGGCATGTGGTGACCTGAAAAATACAAAATACGCATTTCTAGGAGAAATTTCTCAGATGAAGTAGTCCCACTTTGTTCCTCCCGTCAAAGTTGTTCACGCTCACATCCAAGGCGAAACTGACTGTTAATGGGTGCGACCCTGGGTTGCGGATAGGGGAACCGATACCCGGACGACCACCACGGCTTGGTTAGCCGTGATTAAGATAGGCTTAAGTCCACCGAACAACCGGTCGCAGACAGGCAGCGGCAGTGTCGAGGGCGTGGTGGGTTTTCCCCTG
>LUCM01006023.1:50408-86806 GCA_008360955.1 Fasciolopsis buskii
GGCGTGTTATCAATGGAGATACTATGGGTAGGCAGAAGGGGCAAACAGATTGGGTTGAGGACAGAAGAGACAGGTTGAATAAAAGAGAGGGAACTCTGAGCAGTAGCATACTTATCACTACCCACCCCACTTGCGCTCGATGCAATGGGCAGTGCGGTCCTGATTATCCTGTGGAATCATTTGTAGGCGTGTAACTCATGGGGAATAATGGACGGGTACTGCTAGGGAGTCCAGCCGCTAAGCAGAAGAACGATCAGGGTTCTCAACCAAAGCCTTTGGTTCTGACAAGAACCTGACCTCAAGACAGCGGGGAATAGCTGAGTGGGAGCCCATCTACTTGGACCAATTATTCTTCCAATCGTTTTTCCGACTGAGCTGCTAACTCAGATCAACCTCCAACTTGGAGGACCAGGAGACTACTTCGTCAGGCTTCTACCCATTGACCTTCCAGGCATGTTTGGATCTTCGGCTTGGGATAAGCCATCCTGTATAGCTCGTTGGATCATGGAGGCAAGCAAGCCGTCACACGACGTCAAGGTGTAGTCTTGTTGTGACAGAGTTTAGGCACTTAGCACCGGGTCCTAAGGTTCAATATTCAGAGCAGACACTGAGTCAGAGTAGGCTCAAATGTTTCGCATAGAACGACTGCATTGTTCTACGCCTTTCTCCGACACAGTTAATGGAGTTTTTATTCAATGACTACCGGATTGGAGTCCACGAGAGGCCCCAAAGCGACAGCTGGGGGAACATGGGTCAATTTCGCAGCCAGTGGGATTTTTATGTTAAAAGTCTTTTCTGAACAGTTGTATAACTTCACATTATGCAGTGAACATATCACTATTCCTTATTCCTTTTTCACTTTTGAGTAGCCGGTTCTATGAGGTAACACGGTGATTCACGGTTAGTGGTTGTAAGAGTTCAAATTGAATGTAAAAGTGAGAAGCATCCGTGCATCAGCGAATTGTCTAGTTGGGGGTTGCGCCTTTCTCATTTCGGGTGGAGATAATGGAGACAGAGTACCTCAGTTTGTGCAGACGATTGCCTATTCCTATCTAATGTGGGCTTTCAACATAGTTTGCACCACAGCGATATGGGGCTTGAACTACATATATAATCTTCTTGAGGATCGGCCATATTGGAGTAAGTTATCGTCGAGACAGTTATGTTAAAAAAATGTAGATCGCAAGAGTCTAAGTAATTAGAAATTAATCATGCACTAGCGTAAATGTGATTTTCACTGCAGCTCAGTGGCTATCGACCCAGACCACAAACCAGGTTGGTCGTCGAACGTCTGTCTGATTCGGCCGTTCGCACCGGTTACGAGCGAGATAAGAACCCTGACGAACGGACTGTTGACGAGCAGAAGAATCAAATCAAGCAGGCGATGCATTTGGCAGAAAGTTTCGCCTGTGGTCCTGGACCCAAAGTTCGCCAACAGTAGCGGATCTCACAAGAACCACTGATAATAGTAAAACGCCAACTCCCTAACTGGATGCTGAAAACTGGTGGATTAAGTTAGCCGTACAAATGGAATTAACAGCTATTTCAGGTAGTGGTCACCGGTTGGCGGAGCGTATTTCGGTTAGTGAAATAGCGTGCGACAGAAACAGAGCCCCTGAATGGCAGACAGCAAAGGTTTGGTCGCTGGACTGAACAATCAAAGGAACAGCTTGGGTGACCACACATTAATGTAGTTACTCCAACGTCAACAACTGTGAGTTCCTAGAGGTGTTTCTTGGCGCCTCAACCGAATTGAAAATACAGACGAACATTCAACTGTAGAAGCAAGGATAATCGGAAATTTTTCACAAATTCCCCCAGGTCCTTTTTAAATGAGGTGATGCCTTGATAAGAGCGCTCACTCTCTTGTTCTATAACATCTGGGATGAACAGTGTATTCTGTTAGTATGGAATGAGCCAATCATTATATCCATCTTCAAGAAAGCAGCCTGCACTGACGGTACTAACTGCCGTAGTTAATTTAACTGCAATGGTTATAAAGGTCTTAGCGTCGATAATGCATCGCCGTCTGACATCGATCCTCGAGATTAAAATCGGCAAATAGCAAATTAGATTCCGTCCAGGTCGAGCCGGCATCGACCAGATTTTCAGTCAGCACCAGCAACCTGAAACATGCCACACAGAGTAGCCTAACATTCGTAGTTTTTTTTGACCTGGAAGGCATGAAACAACGCCATCCGGTGTCTTTCACCGGGAGGATGTGTCAGAGAACCTCGGCAGCTGCTTGATTAATGATGGTAGCACGGCAATCGACGTGATTCTACCAATATTCAAGGCTCGAGTGGCGTACGCTGGACTGAAGCATTTGTGGTGCAGGCTTGTTAGTACACTGAAATTGAAGGGTTGTTTGTACTGTGCTGCAGTGTGTCCAGTTCTGTTGTATGGTTGCAAAACATGCAGTTTTCCCCTCGATGTCAGTGCAGGAATACTCCGATTGCAAGGAATGACCGAGTGAGGAATGTGCAAAAAAGGAATCAAGAGTTGGAGATCAGGCCAGAGAATATTTTATCACGCATAAGGCCCAGTACACTTCGTTAGTTAGAACACGCGCTGCGTATGGCGAACATTCGTCTACTATGTTATGCCTTATTTCCCGTTTCTCTCAAGGACAGAAAAAGCCAGATGACGTGGCAACGTGGAATGAGAAAACGTACAGCCAACTTAGGTAAAGTGGGCGTCTCACTTATTCCTGGCCGGGGTCCAAAAGACCTGTCAACGAGCTGACTGGAGACGCTGAAGGACATGCCAATGAACCGTGAACGGTGGGAGCAGTTTTAACATTTTGGGTTGAATCGGAATGATGGGACAAAAAGTGCGTCTGGACAGTTAAACTGCATTACATGTGCTGGTTAGTGCGGCATTCGTTTCTTTTCCCGCTTGTGTAGTTCCACTCCCTGTCCACCTCACATATTCATTCGCTCTACTGTAACATGTAGCCCGGTGAAAAAAGTAGCGAGTTAGATGGTGACAAATTAGTGACGTTAGATATATCAGTCGCGTAGGTAGTCTTGTATCTGAAGTCAGAAGTAGCATGAGGCTTATATTCCTATTTTCCATTTCAGATGTGATGTGCCTCTCGAATCACAGGCCATTAATTATCCGAGGCCGAGCAAGATTTCACGTAAAGAGCATAATATACGAAAGACGGCAGCAATATTAGGTTGAGACTTAGAAGTGCAAGACGAAAGTAAGTCTAATCATTGTTGCGTTACATTAACTAACCACCGAACTGCAATGCAGATTACAAACGGCGATCATCAAGCGATCCATGCACGGCATCTGGGTAGGAACGGCACGAATTCGAACCCTTACAAACAATGGATCGCACGGCTCCCCATGAAAATCACCTAATTTACTGTATAAATGAAAAAAACACTATCAGGACTCACTTCTCCACCGGAGGTGGTTTGCGCATTGTCCCGGTGTTTCGATTTCTTAGAGGGGGGAAATTCGGTCGATTGCGTTGCAACGAAAAGAAAAAGTTCATCATTAGTAGTTGGTTGATTAAAACTCGCCACATGCACGAGAAATTACTGTTACTACCTAAATGTTTGCATCCAGAAAACAAAATGCACTTGGTATGTGCGAAGAATGGACCGCGACTTGGTAGACCCCGGCGTTAGGAAACACAATTACCATTTGATCCGAATTCCGAAGGTACTTTAGAAAACGTTGGTGGCATGGAGTAGAAGAATGGAAAGCACCGGCATGTGCCATCGTATGATCAAGCACAATCTTATTTATTGATGAAGTTTTGTCAAATTTAATCAATTAATTAAGTCAGTAAAAACAAAAAAACTCAACTAAGTTTCAGTTTTTTCAAACAATTCACTTTGTACGAACTTACTTTGGCTCTGGCTGATACCTCACAGCACCGAGTTCCAACGAGAGAAAAATCAAAAGATCATGAGTCAGGCGAACCACAGAAACAGTATGCTTCAGATTCAAGAATGCCGCTGAGGCATTCCAACCGTAGCGATTCGTGCTCAGACGGACTATTACATTTAACTCGACCTATTCGGGACTGACTAAGGTTTTCACACCACATCAAGAACTGGCCACTTTGACTGATGCAATCTATAAGTTAAATAAAAAAACCAAAGCATAATGGAATCCAATCAAATCAGACAACTCAACTTGGTTTGTCAGTGCCAAAAGCCACGGAGTAGCTACGTTCCCCGACTACCAAACTCTCGCATAACTACAGACTAATAAACTTTATCTGGGCTGTTCGTAGTTACTGGTCTTTCATGTGTTTGCATTCTCCCTGCTTATTTCTCAAATGAACTTGAATTAGAGGTTTGCGCAAACGAGCCACCCGGAATGATTCATGGTTAGGGAGGTTTCTTTCAATGAAATTTCGTCTACCGACAGAAAACTTTCATCACGTCAATTATTTTTCGACAAAGCCACAATCGCAAATCACTTTCAATTTACATTGGTGTCCATGCGATTATCAAAAGGCATGGACGTTGCAGAGTCTCAGACATGCAAACATTTATAATTTCCCTCGTCTTAAAGGACTTGAAAGGTAACTTCGATTCCGTTGACGGCCCTAGACCGAAAAGGTATGCCGCGGAAATTTTCGGAAGCACTACAACCACTGCAGTAGCATACTTCTGGTGCACTAATAACTGAACCGAACCAACCAGCAATATTCGACGAGCATGTTTCACTTCCGCATTTTCCTTCGAACTCTTCATCGACAAGGTAATGGAAAATACTCAAAGAGGTCAACAGGAAGCAGATATCGAATTTCTGAACAGCGGAAAACCCTGTAGTCGAGAAAGCCGACGCTGCACGCTTGAGTGTACGGAACATGCGCGGCGTACACTAGACAGATTCACAAAAGCTGTAGCTCCATTCGACACGTGTCGTGACGATATCGGCAGCTCAAAATTCAACGTCTTATGTGGAGGAATCAACAAATATTGACCATTTCATTAATGTCTGGTGTTTGACGAAAGATGGCAGCACAATAAGGAGTGAACAAACGTACATCCAAGGCTCGAGCAGCTTAGTCTAGACCTGATACTCCGCTGAAAATCAAAGGTCGGGTGTACTGTGCGGCGTGCCCAGTTCAGTTGTATGGTTTTGACACCTGGAGCTAGTGAGGTGAGCATGTTTTTCGCCTGAAGATTTTTAATCATGAATGCGAGCGTAGGATCGCTCAGTTTGGATGAAACATTCCAGTGAGCAACGCCGAAATAAAAAAAAATGCTGAATATCCATTCAGGGAATACTCCGTCGTAGAGTTCGCTGACTGGACATGAAAGGATGGTAACACGACCACCTTTGCTTTGAGTCTGTCCGGGCTGCTTCGTTGGTTATCGCCGGTCGCACAAAGATGGGTGGTAAAAGGCAAGTCACAAATCACACGCAGGTGTAGATTTAGTCCCGTTACGTCAAACTTTGGCCGCGAACAAGACCAGATGGAGGCAAGGTTACCCCGTTGGGTACCAGCTGACAGGAATGGGCTGTCCCGAAATGTAGACAAGACTAAGCGACTGGTGACCTGATATCGGAACGGTGGTTAGTTACGCCTCATTTTTCATTCCTATATCAGAATGACAGGAAACTGTAAAAGTCAACAGATGACGAACCAAAGAAGGGGCAGACATACTGGGCGCGTCCCTGGGTCACCGATACCCGGACGACCACCACGGCTTGGTTAGCCGTGATTAAGATAGGCTTAAGTCCACCGAACAACCGGTCGCAGACAGGCAGCGGCAGTGTCGAGGGCGTGGTGGGTTTTCCCCTGAGAAGCGATCTCCTTGAAAAATAACACAAGAGCCCACTGGTGCCGCTGTAACGTGGCGAGTACAGCCCGCCAACAAGATCACGCCATTGGCCCTTGTGGTGTTCTGCTGACCCGGCAAGGTTCCCAGAGGAGGCACATGAACCGATCATCTGACCACAGGCTCGTCTGGAATGGCTCTGCTGCCTTCCATAAGGCGCTTGGTTGCGCAAAGGCTAAAGGTACACCATTCAATAAAAAGGCATACTATGGACGGGGCGACCAAATAGTACTACAGCCCACAACGCACACAAAGAGGGACATGCCTGATCTTTGTTCGAACGTTTCTCACTCTTTAAGTATTCACGTCGGCGACCTTCCACGGTACATAACCGTTTTGATTCAAGTTACTCCCCCACACCTGATTCCCTCATATTCTTCGGGAACTGCAGTCAGCCATGCTAGTGGTAGTGACACTGGAATACGTCATGTTTCGATACTCTCGCGTTCGTCCTTAGATGGCATCTAAATCTCACCGAATCTGCTTCCGCCGGCTGATATACTACTTCGTCTTCGATGCATTTTCAAACTAGCGACATTTAATGTGCGAACACTGACGCATATGGGTCAACGGGGGTGTTTAGCGCGTACACCGCAGACTCTAACCATCGATATGTACTTTATTCAGGGAACTCGCATTCAAGACTCCAGCTTTGTGATCCGACTGGCATCCCCATCTAGTCCTTCCGTGAAGCTTCACTTGAGTCTTTTTGGGGACTCTGAGGCTGCGGATTCTGGTATTGCTGGAGTTGGGGTGGCTCTCGGTAAGAGAACTAAGGTTGCATTGCTTGACTAGATCCCAGTCGACACCCTGCTATACGCAGTGAGACTTGGAGGTTCATGCATAGTAAATAACCGTCGCTCTGATAGGCGCAACTCGTCTCACCGCACGCGCCGATAGATTGCAGCCTAGATACAGTCAAGAACACTTTCTATCAAAAGCTGAACGATCTTTTACGAATAGCAGGAATGGTTGACCTCGTGATTTCGGCAGGGGACATGAATACTGTAGTCAGTCAGCTGTTCTCGAATGAGGCGCGTTTGGTCTCGATTCCTGCCACTCTGAAACCGGAGGATATTTACTGGGCATGTGTTCGTTAGTATGAGCTTCAGACATTCAAATCACATGTACGCCACCTGGTGTCTACCCTCCTTGAGTCAGCGGTGGACCCAAATCGATGACATCGCCACAGGTTACAGATAGCGGGGATGTCTACAAGACTACGGGTCGTACTGGGGCACTCCCCTCGACTTCGACCACGCGTTAGTATGCACTAGGTTGTGCATGTGCTTTGGTGGGCTCGCAAAACGCACGTTACAGTGTCGGTTAGACTGCGACAAGCATTTTATTCGATCTATATTTCACTATCGTAAAGCGCATTGGCTCAAAAACCAGAATTGCCCCCGCCTGAAAACACCAATGAGCACTGGTATTTTATCAAGTAAGAATACCTTACATTCTGCTAGCATGGTGAGCTGCGGTCTGACCCGTCAAGTTGACACGCTGTATTTCTGCTGAGAGCCTGCGCCTTCTTGACCCACGTCAGAACATCTCGGCTAGTAGCGAGTATAATGAAGCACAGCTCAAAACGTGACGTCGACTCAACGCAGGCTTGCGTAGGGATCGCGAGATTTGGTGGCCTCAACGGTCTTTGGAGATGCAACACGATGCTGTCATGGGGAATTCCTCATCCGAACTACCAGTAAGAAGGCACTGGGTTTCAGCGAAACGATCCGTTAAGCTGACGGTTCGTCTATCTGCAACCAGCAGCGACTTCTTGCACGCTGGGCGGAGCACTTTCAAGCACAATTTAGCTGTCCCTCAGCGTCAGCGCTTCTCGCAGCTATTCCGGCAGGCATCCGGTGGCCTGTTGCAACAGATCAAGTTACTGAGGCAGAGATCCTCAGGGAAATTCGAGTCCTTGGATGTCATAACTTAGCGGGCTCCGATGGCCTTTCTCCAGCTCTTTAAAGTGATGTAGGTATGGTACTAGTCAAAGTACTTCAAGTTTTTTTTTCGAAGATCTGACACTCCGAGAAGGTGCCCTTCTCGTGTTGGGGGTCGACCGTTGTGCCCATCTTTAAAAATGGCTTCCGCAGTGACTGTGCTAACCAAAAAGGGATTAGCTAAATCCCGATAGCGTCAAAGTTGATTTCATCCGTCATTTTTTGCAGGTTGCACAACACGCGGGAAGAGCAAACTCGTGAAAAACAGGTCGGGTTTCGCGCTGGTCGTGGATGCGCCGACCAAATCTTCACCCTCCGACAGGGGTTGGAGCACCGTTTAACTTCCCAACGGTTAATGGTCATCGTGTTCTTGGACATTCGAGCAGCCTTTGACTCTGTCTATAAGTCAGCCATGTGACACTGTTTGTTGAGGAATGGAGTACCTGAGAAGTGTGTGTCGGTTCTCAAAGAGTTGTGCCGTGATACGTCACGTCGGGTTAAGACTTACAGTAAGATTTCACTTCCCTCCGGTGGAGTACAACAAGACTGCTTTATACCCCATTCCTGTCTTAGAGGATGTTCTGCAGAACGCCTTATCTGGCCTTTTAGATAGCGAGTTTTCGACTCAGAGTATGCCGATGATATTGCCTAGCTGAGAGACAATGCATAGGCGATTTGACGAGCGTTGGACCGCCTGGCGATTATGGTTTCCAGATATGTTTTGCACTTTCGAAATGCACGCTACTTCTCCAAGACCGGCAGGAGCCCTCATCTGCACTCACCCTTTCTGGTAATCGCTTGGAGATAGTCAATAGCTTCGAGTACCTCGAGAGCTTGATCACATCTGGTTGAGGTGTCGGGGAGGTCACATCACGAACTGCGAAAGCCTGAGAAGATTTAGCGAACCTGCGACAATTATGGCGCCGCCGTGACATACGACTTTCCCTCAAGAGAAGGGTGCACAATGCTACAGCTAACAGTGTTCTTCTTTACAGTAGCAAGACCTGGCCTCTCGGTGTTAACGATGCCTGGATACTTTGAAGCACTGCTCGGGTCTAGTGGGAACATCGGGTGAGCAATGACGAGATGTGTCGTCGTGTGCTGGGTGCAGACAGTCGTAACTGTTCCATATCGCCTTCGGTGGCTAGAACACGGATTGCGCATGTCTGTCCATTGTCTACCTTTCCGTGTTCTTTTTGTACGTGATGGGCAAGGCTGAAAGAAGCGGCGCGGCTGTCAGGCTACGACTTGGCGAGGAGGTATGAAGAAGTTAGTTTAGGCTTTGGCCTGGGTTGGTGCTTCCTGATTTCCTGGTCAAGGTCCAATAGATGATTGTTGTTGGTTCGATACGCTGAGATATGGCACAGAACTGACGTCAGTGGCGCGAATGCTGTGTGGCCTGTTTGTGGATAACATCACACTCGAAAACAACCAAAAGGACACAAAATGTGTAGGTGAAAACAAAAAAAGCAGGTTTCTTATTTTTATTATAATTCCTGCCACTTCTGTTTATCCCCCATTCTGGAGTTCCATTTACATGTTGCTGTGTTGACGCTATGTATTTTCAAGCCGGTTATTACATATATATATATATTTATAACATATATATATCAGCCATAAGTAGTCTGGATAAATGAACAAGATTTCCCTGGTAGCACACAAGTGGTTTCGCAGTTATTACCGCTCGTGAGATACGCGTAACCTGTACTCTCGCGTCCGAGAATCCTCTGTTGTACAATCAAGATCCGTATGTTTTTTCGCTGAAGAGTCTGGAGAAACAGGCACGATACGAACGCAACATATAAATAGAAGTATACAGAAAACGGATAGAAGGGGAAATTAGTAGGGCAACACATTTTGTTTTCTGTTTTTCTGCCGTATAATACTGGAGATTTCTCCGTGTTTACTATTTTTAAGACTCACGAGTTCTACAAACAGGTCATACGGCATTCGCTTAGCTAGCTACGGTTCTGAGCCATATCTCTCAGCGTCTCCAGTCACCAATAATCCTCATTTCTTGAGCTACAATCACTAACCACCAACCAGTGTATTATATATTACATATATATTTTATATTTTATATCACAAGCATCCACTATATAGTCCTTGTTCGCATTGGGAATGTCTTTCGGTTGAGTGAAAGCAGTTACTTGATCAAACTTTGTGCGAAGCGAGGTGAGTGATCGGCTACTTTTCGCCTCGAAATTACGCGAAACATTGTAGCACGACCAACCCTATTAATCTGCTCAGAAATGACTAGAAAAGTCTGATTTTGAGGTCCTGAAATGGCCATCTGATGATGACCATTCGCTGTAAACTATTAACCATTCTTAGTTTTATTAGGAAACACGAAAATGCGGATCAGGTTTTGCTTACATTGTATAACAGAAATCCTCCGGGAGCGCGTCGTCAAACCTTTCAGCCGTGCCTGAGGCAGATCCAACTGATGGCCGGTGCCTCTTGAAGCTACAAAATAAGCAAAGCAATTCAATTTTTAGGTTGGAGACAACGAAGATGCCAAAACAGTGAAACCATCGATCGAAAGATAAATCTAAAGAACGCAGTGAGGAAGTGAGCTTTTTATGAAATCGATGCTATTCACCAACAACCTGGGTGACACAACTTGAATCGAAAGTAGACCTATTAATGACAAAACCCTAAGACCAGGTTATGAAGAGATATTCGAAGCACCATCCCAGGACCGTCGCATCTCTCGATCAAATAGTTTGGAGTGGATTCTTGTAGCAGATTTCCATTCTATTCTTCGTACGTCTCTGTGCAATATGCACTCACGTAACGTTGTTCCAAACGAGTCAAAGGAGTTTTTTTCACTTTTGAAAAATTCTACGGGATTACCGGGACGATGAAAGAGACCCGGCATTATGCTATGACCGCGCCGCATTAACTATTGTAAACTTGGACGTATCGATTCTCTGATGAATGGTGCTGAAGCATCTGAGATTTTCGTCAGGTGTCCGGGAAAGTATTTTGCAGCAAAGCCTACAAGTAAACAAATCCCACACGCTTGAGCGCACAGTTCAAAACAGTATATACCCTTTAAAATGTGAAGACAAATGTAAGTGAAAAGCGAACTACCAAGCCACCTCAATGGAACCATACGGTCATACTGGAATGTCAAAATATTCAAAAATTATTACTAATTATTAACGCAAACAGGTATTTGTGACCAAAGTGAAGAGTTTCTAGTTTCCGATCGATTTGTGCGATTCAGACCCGGCTCTAGTCGCAATTGTTCACTTCACAGACCGAATGGTATCCTCCGTCACTGATTTTCGAGAAATCAAGACCAGTGACGATTCGTATATCACAAATCTTTGAGTTGTCAACGACACCGTCATTGCCAGAGGGCAGCTTCGAATATCACCATCGACACCTGGTCGTTATAAAAATAACTACGGTCATCGATCTCGAACCAAAAGCCTAAAATAACGAAGTTCTGCACGACTTGGCTGGATCGGACACAATCCAGCCAGGTAAACGGCGAAACCAATGCAACAATATAGCTACGTAGGTTCCAGATTTAACTATTTGGACAAAAAAATTCGTCTGTGGACGAGGTAAAGTGCGATGTTGATTGAACAAGATCAGTCTCGGAACTCCGTAAATCTTCATTTTTGCGGTGGAAAAACTTTTCATACGTTAAATTACAACGCAACAGGAAAACCCAATAATAAAAACAAATAGGTTGTGGAGGGGACCTACACGTAGTATCCAGTTAACTGATCCTACTTTTAAGATGAAGGCCGAAAGCACGCGGAAAGACAAACCAGAAATGTTCCGGTTTTAGTATCCGGAAAAAGAAGACTGAAAGACAGAAGCACGGTATATGGTAGCAGAAATTTGATAAGGTCAACTTCCCCAATGTGACAACTCTCAGTTGGTTGTGATCCTTCCTGAAAACGATGTAAACCGTTTGCCATTGATTAACGAAGTGAAAGATAAAAAAGATAGCTACCTGAGTATTTGATGGACGGAAGACATTCACAGGAAAATGACTTTCGAAGCAGGCTCCAAAAAACAAAGCCCAAAACAATGACAGTGGAAGAGGGGCGCATAGGCAACCATCCGATGATGCGCTAGTGACCAAAGATTAGAGATTAAAGAAAGTTAGCTAATCAGCCAGACAGCCTTTCGTTAAATTCGGTCGCGAAGAGAAAGAGATGCAGATCAATTCCCGAATCTCAAATGTGACTACAATATTCAAATGCTGTGCTGATCAGAGCTTCGTACAGCGAAAAGTCAGCTGAGGATGAAGAAGCATCTAATACAACACAGAAAAGCAAATTTGCGTCTAGTACAAAAAGCAAGCTACGCAAAGGGATTAGCACGAAAAATCAATGGGCGATTCAAAAAAAATAGAACCGGTAGTGCAGTGAAACTAAAAGAGAGAAAAATGAATAAACATTTTGAAAAGCATTAAATACAACATGACCTTTGGGACCGCAGATGTGTTCAAAGTCGAGTCTAAAGGCACAATAAAGATACAACGATCACGATAGATGTTAATATTGACAGGGTAGGCAGTGTGATAAGAAAAGAATGGAGGATGGCACCATTGGCAAAATACTGGACTGAGGTGGAAATACCAAACAGATTACTAATAGACAAAAAGAGAGTGGGTACAAAGGTTGAACCTTGGTGAACGTAGCATCTAAAAGAAAGAGCCGGGACAGAATCCCATCAAACGGGACAGAGACGATTAGCCTTCGAAAAAAACTGGATGCCCATAAAACGTGAGTGGAGAGCCTGAACGTGAACAGTTTCGCCAGGTCCTCCAGAAGTATACATTCTAAGGAAGATGGGCGGCATAAGGTCTGGAGTAGGTGGTCTTCACACGTTCAAGGAGGAGGCTTTGGGAGATCTTCCTAGTGTCACTTAAAGGAAGTAAATACAGAAAACAGATTGAATAGGGCATACCTAAGGTGCAGGATAAATGGGTAGGGCATTAGACTAACTGGGAAGCAAGGTTTCAAGCTTTATCATGTGATTCACAAACGAAATCAGTAGCGGAATAAAAGACAGAATGGAAACTGGAATGGTTAAAACTGCGGGAGAATGCATTAGCAAGGAACCAAAATTTGTGGCAAACAGTAATCGCTTGGGAAATATAGTGCTAAGAATTTGCAAAATTATTTCATGTGACTGAACAGCGGGTCCAAATATATCTGGATGTTTATGGAAAATCGGGACGCGTAAAACTGATGACAAAGAAAGCGATACAGCGATAGGCTTAGCCACACGGAGGGAGATTGGGATCGTTTGAGAAGAGAGGAAGGAGAGAAATGACCAAAATAGTTAGTACTAAAGCCAGCTCGACTGAGTAACATTGCGGAGAGCAATCAGTTGCCATATGCCATTGAACGCGGTGAAATGTTCGGCTTCGAGCCCAAGAGCCAAAGTATCTGATAAGTGGATCAATTATTCCAGAATGAGAATATTAAAACCTAAAAAGTGGCAAGGCAGTTAGGATCCTTTGAAACATTCAATGATAGGATAAGAAATCGAAGATGAATGGGTCGCCACTGCTGAATGAAGTAGAGATGATAAAGAAGTCGAAGATTCGGCTAATTCACCCAAAATTCACGGCTGGAAACGTCAGGATTTTGTAGTCTGGCCATGAAAATTGACTGGTAGATAGAAACAAAGCCAGTAGCTTTGGGTAAACTAGATGAGCGAAATGAATAGTTAGGGAGCTGAAGGCGGATGGCGTTTGATAGATTTTAGTTTCGGGAAAGATCGGGCAAGAGTGGCAGATAGAAGCAAATGGTATATGTAACAGGTCATGGTTCAACCCGCGTGGCTTAGTGAGTGTGATGAGTCTGTAGTTGTTTTGGGAGTGAGCAGAACGGGGGAATGAATGAAAGTGTGTATGACTGCCACTGCTATGATTCATTTTGCAAAGAGGAAACTGGCAACCGCTAAAGGTAGCGACCGCACGAGAAGTCCTGCCCAAATCGAAAGTGTCACTCGATACTCAGCTTGAGAGAATGACTAGCATGACAAAGCGGAGAAACAGAAAAACGCTCAAGTAAGAGGTAGTTCAGCTAAAATAGGTCATCTAAGAACTAGCAAGATCTTGTTGGGCAAGTAGATATTAGAGCGAACTAACCAGGGAATCACATATGCATTCCCCTGAGATGACGGATAATATGACGTAAGATAACAAGGACGCATTCAATTGTCCTCAGCAATGAAAAAGATCAATGCGTGATCCCTCCACCTAACCGAAACTATATGCGATTGGCAATCGCGCAGCCGGTTCTCTCCAAAAGCAATGTAACATGCAGTGTGCGACTTCTTTTGAATTCACGTGGTCGGCGTGTTGCCTAAGACTGTGTGACCAACAGGAAATCAGAAGACTTACAATGCCCTTGTGATGAAAAAAAAAATATCAAGAAAACAGATAACGAAACGAGGAGAGCAAAACCACGGTACAGAGACAATGAACAGGACCAATACAAAAGTTTTAAATTTCTACGGACTGACATTTTACTGCCCAAATCTTCGTCCACCGTACTTCCCGTTTTTCTCTTGGAAGCTGTTCGCATCGTTCTTGGGATGGAGGTACTTGGTCTAAAGTCAAAGGGAACCGAAACATCGAAAAACTCAAGTAAAACGATCTGGAAGATGTAACATCTACATCAAGGTAAACACCAACCATTATATATTGGCGATGAAAAAAACTTTTTGATAGAAAAAAATCTTACAGTACCATTATTTGAATGAACAAATGTAATGCGTCACAGTGGAAAACTTGGTTCGTACATGACCACCCATTACGACATATGTCTCATATATTTTACACCCGCTTCAGAACAACCATGGTCCCAACGCAACAAGTAGAACTACATAGAAAGTTGACAAACGAGATGAGAATAATGAACAATATGAGGTCTGTCTTCTCTGTTATTTTCATCGCACATATTTTGCGATGTATTTTGGCTGTTTTCGGTGTTTCAAGGAGAGGGGGCGAGTTCTACAGCATTAATGTCAGTGACAGCGGTTCTGAGTTATGTCTGTGAGCATCTCCAACTAACGGCGGTCCTAATCTCGTAGGCTCTAAACAAGGTGGGAAAAACCGGCCAAAACAGAAGCTAAATTATTCACACCTGTGCACCAAGTCATGGCTTGACAGCTATATCGCTTCCTCCAGCCTTACCCAGCAAGTGCGAAGCAGCACGAAAAGCCAGACAATGAATAGCCATATCCATAACGGGTCCAAGCCACTGAAGGCGATTTAGAGCGATTACTTCAGTGAGAGGACGACGACGTACCTCGTCATTACCCATCCGATGTTCCCACCAGAATCGAGCAATGCTTCAGCCATCTGTAGTCGAAGACAGAAACCCTCTGGGCATCCTCAACACAGAGGAGCCAAGTCCAGCAGCCGTATAGAACACTATTAACCATGGCACTTTACATCGCTTGAGAGAAATCCGGATGTCGTGGGGGAGCCATAAATGTCGCAGGTTCGCGAAAACTCCCCTGGCTTTTACAGACTGAAATGTGATCTTCTTCCCCATACCTCACCTAACTGTGATCGGACTCCCGATGTACTAAAAGCTATTGAGTACTTCCGTGAGTACAGGCACAGGCCCTTGTCGATGTTAAAGAAACACACCACACTTTCCAAGTGCAAAGCGCATACCACATCGAGATACCTTAGTCACCAAGCAGCCCAACGTGTGCTGAACCGTCTGTGCATCGTCACTCAGCAAGGCGATATCGTTGGCATGATCTAAGTCAAAACCTTGGAAGTAGTTCAACTCCACCGTCTAAAAGATCAGATACAGCGTTCTATAGAAAATCCTCTATGATAAAGCTGGAAAAAATGGGGATATAGGGCTGTCTGAGTGTACTCCATTAGAGACGGCAAACGCTGGCGAAAGCTGACCATAAACCAATCTGAGGTACGACAGGACAACTCTTGGGTGACCTGATACATCGCCAATCCTCGGACCTATCAACAGAGTCGACTGCTGCGCAAATATCTGAGAACGTAGTGACCGTTTGTCGTTGAAAAGTAAAACGGCGCTATAAAAGCGTGAAACCCAGCCCGTCTCTCGCGAGTTCGTCAGCAGCCTTGACGCCATGGGGATTAGGTTAATATTCCGGCGGTTAACGCTAGATACAAGCAAGCTACCTACCATTGTTTTGATCCCCCAGTTGCTGACGAACCAGAATAATCAACCCTTGTTGTAATTCGTTCTTTCAGACCTAACATGTCTATCATTTCTGATATACTATTTTCCTTCGTTGTTTTAAGGCTATCATTATTGAAAACAATCAAAATAGAAATCGGCAATCAATTCAGCAGAGATTGAAACTCGGAATGTCCACTCACACTAGTGCTAACTGTTTAGGATGAGGGGGGGTCAGCTTCAACGAAAAGCTACGAAACTAACGCGTTACTTTCGGTGGGTTGGTCTAGTGCTAAATCATTATTCCACCTCCGGTTTATCAGTATCGCGATCAAACGGGACGCGGAGTGGCTGCAAACGAATCAGTACGCAGATAAGGCACGTAAAGAAAATGGGGACTGATGAAGTCAACAGCCATGTCGGGAAGCTTTTCCAACTTCATTACCGTACTACTCATTCGCTATTTTCGGCAGATTTAACATATCATGCTTATCTGGTTCGTCCAAAAACGAACGATAAAAATTGGATATTTACTGACTAAACGCAAGGGGGCCAACGAAACATGGGTGCTTACCGCTCGTGGGAAATAGACGCATAATGAGATGCCTGTCCCGTATCGTGATAAGAGGATCTTCGAGAGGACGTTGGGACTCGTGAAGATCTGTCAACAAAGACAAAAAAATGCTCACTATAATGATGTATCCATAAGATTGGTAAACATTTCGGTTAGGCGGGGAGTGGAACAGGACTTACTGAGGAGTCTGCAAACTTTGACTCGGCTCCGTGAAACGCCGCTTCGTATTCAAATAAGGTCGTTCATATCCAGTACTGTTAATAGTAAGAGAATAATCAGCAGATCATAATCAGGATTCATGACCGCCGCATTACAAAAGAAGCCTATATCTGAGTTAATGCACGTGAAAATAAAGTAGTCACTATAAGAACTAGGTCTAGACACTGAATGTCACCTAACTTCTATCAAACACAACTTATTACAGTCTTTACAACATGCCCAACTTTGTTAATCTTTGATATTTTTAAAGAGCAGTTACTTTCTCTGAAGGAAAATATTTTACTATACCTCAGTAGGATATAGCTGTTAATAACCGTTTACAAGAGCAAACACACTTAGCGGATCTCGATGATGTGTTTATTCTACTTGGTAGACTTTAATTCGCCATTGCCAGTTTGCTAACACAACTGACCCATTGAGACCTTATGTGTAATTTGTCATATCAAATGAGAGGGTCGTGATTGAGAGTTACCTGATTCCTCCGTGTGACCAGCCCTAGAAGCTAGTGGACAGAACCTTTTTACTGGGTGTAAAAAAATGATTCACTAGAACATTTGATGCTTCCTCGAACGTAGGTACTCCCCGATCCGTTTTAACTGTACCGAGTAATACTTTTGATAATATCTGCACATTCGCAGAAGAGGCCATTTCTACGATCTTGAATGTTAACAGTACTACCCAATTCCGTTTGCACAATTACTAAACATACACGAACGAGCTCTGAATTTCGCTGCTGCGGGGCAGCAACATATAATCGTGAAAGAAAAAACTTCAAATGTTAATTCAAAAAAATCAAAGAAAATAGAGAATATTTCGAATACAACAACATGACTGACGACAGCACTCAGTCATATAACCCACTGTCTCTAAAACTCGCATTCCAACCCGGCCTAATTGGGGCGCACCATTGGTTAGGGTTTTCATTCATCTATCCCACGTCCTGGACCGACTACCTGAACTCATCTTTCAACTAATACCAGCCTCTGAGAGCACTGCTTGCCGGGGGGTCGACTTGGGGGTATGCGCAACATACGTACAGACCGCCCAACCTATTTACATCCGGTGTCCATTCTAACAACTGTGCTGTGACCTTCGACCCTTCGACTAACTTAAAAATCGTTAATAACACGGTTTCATCATGCTCAGTCAACGCTAGGAGGACAAAGGTATTCAAATATCGAAACTCTTTCCTTGATTTTTATCTCAATTGTCACGTTTCTGACCCGAGTACCAAAAACGGTCACACTATTGCTGTGCAAAGCCGATCTTCGATCGATAGTCCAATGTCATCCCGACTACACAGATCCCTGGAATTAGTAAACACCGACCCAGACCTAAAAGGGGAAGACATCTCATCCGATGTGACTTGACCACCCAAAAAAGGCTACTAAATCTACTCATTGCCCCAATTCTTTCCTTCAAGAGCAACATTCGGGTTCGAGCCAATCCAGTATTCGAAAAGCATTTCACACTTCGAACTTCCTTGTTAAACAAAACAGCATTGTCCACATATTCTAACACAGAAAGATTCCTTTTAGAGCAAATATCAATGCCACCATCCTCACATGTGGACACGAACAGCTCCATAACCATGTCAATAGGAAAAATGAGGAGGAAAAGTGGATAAGGTTAACCCTAACGAATACCGCTTCTTGTGGTGAACTCAGGTCAATGGTCGTTGTAAGAATGAACTTGGCTTCGGCTGTTTGTACACGGAAATCGGAAAAGTGAGATGAACTTTTCTGGCACTCGTTCCAATGCGAGAGAGGGTTTGAGGATTGCTGATTGAAAAAGTGAGATGAATTCCTTTGACAGATCATTTACTTCTAATACTAACCAGCAGGTATACTGAGAAGTGGTTCAGGTTTAGTAGTGAATCGCTTGAAAACGAAATTGTCCTCAGATGCAACCATTAAAAGAGCAAAAAAATTTGAACGGTATAAATATGATTGTTGAAATGCAATGTAGCGCGCCACCGGACGTTTTCATTACCGTCAGTAACCTTCGTCAAAACAGTTTTACAGTCTTGTCTTTAAATTAGTATCAACACTGCAGAGGATGAAAATATTTAAATGAACAGTGTGTTTGTAAGTGACACACGCCGATTAATGAAGGCGGGGGAAAAGCTTACATCGGGACCTGGTCCTGAGTACTGAAAAGGATGGTCAATCTACAACCCATTCGACTCGAAGGGGCTACGCATTTCATGTGGGATCGAAAACAAGCCAGAAGGAACGTAAGTCAGTCAGCAGAAATTAAATAATCCTAATGTATTTTAGACTGAATATTGGATCGTAGTAGTCCTGTTATCAGTCACGGTTAGGTAATCGAACAGCAATCGAAAAACCGCGTGCAACAAAACGTGAAATTTCAGAGCGAAAAAATAGAGCTGAACTGAGTAGAAGGGAGGTGCACCGAAACGAGCTATTTCGGCGATACAATGAACGCGCCTTTAGATGACGCAATTTATTGGAACATAGCTTAGAAATCCGAAAAACTACCGAATCTATTAGTGACATACGAAAGAATGAAGTGCTTAAATGAACACCGTCCGTCAGTCTTTGGCGGAATGAACTTAGACAAATGAACAGAGCTCCAAAATTACGGTAATTAAATGTTTTCTTTTTATTTCCTTTATTAATGAAACAAAAATGTACATCATTTTTAGGAAGGAAGCCGCGGCCAACAGAGGGCTGCCAAGTGAGAAAGCTGACCGGCGGTGGGAGGATTTGGGCGGGCGACCTTCCCGTCCAAAAGCCACAACCGTATCCGCTTGACCACCGGCAGCCAAATCAAGGCGAAATAATATAAAGTGGTTGCAGAAAATCATAACAAAAGATGTATGAATTGGAACGTTCGTCAATTGTTTCCTAGTCTCGTTCTGTTGCTTTTTAGAACGGCATTCTGACTAAACGGTGAATGGGGTGCCCTTTGATATTCGTCTAATGTGGCCTGACTAATCGAATAGTACCTAGTCAGTTGACACATAGACGACCGTTAAATAGCGGGGAAAACTCACCTAAGTGTGCACCATCCAACGTCGACGTCGCAAACAGGAATCGAAGAAGTGATTTATTTTTCCTATTACTTTGTGGTTTATTTCATGACAAAGACGACCCTACTATCAGGTCTGGTATGCTTTTTCCCCAGGGGCCAAACAATACGTGCCAGCATGAACGCATGATATGACTGACCGAATATCCATCATTCGACCGCGGTGAAATCACTCTGACCATGGGGGAACTACAGAAAGGAACTAGTTAACAAAAGATAATGGAGTCGGCTATCGCCGATTGTCTTCCTTAAAATCGCAATTAAAATTGGCTGTCATTCTACTCGCTACGACGCCTGAGCCACTGAAGTTCCATGTGGTATTATGCCACATGTTAGAGATTCATGGATGACGGATTCATAGGTCACGGATTAACGCTCATTTAGGGTTGTGTAAAAGTCCGAAGAGGATACTAACTGTTACAAGCTAGTTGTGTTTTTGTGTCGGCGCACTTTACGAGACACTAGGAAACCTGATATGGATATCTGAAATAATAATAATGATAATAAATCGAACGTAGATCGCAGTAGCCACAACGAAGATTAATGGCTGTGGGGTTCGAAGTTATGGTCCTGAAGAAGATAAACGCTTCTGTAACCGGACCATCGTCGGCCGAGTTGAATATTGGAGAGCGCACTCATATTTCGAAACGGTGGGTAGACCATCTGTATTTAAATGTATTTGTATTTCAGTTTTAAAAGGTTGTAAGCAAATTTCGTTCAAAACAAATGCCACCGTCATAATCCTATCACGGAGTAATTGAAAAGACGACATTTGCAAAATGCTGGTCAAAATCCAAATGGGTTACGAAGTTAAGATCAAACGTTCACCCTTTCAGATAAGATATGAACGGATTTCTGTGCATGTAAATGCGAGATGTCGTAAAGTGGCATGTAGAAACGAGGGTGGAATCGGATTTGCGTGCAGACAAACTAGTGTTTATTGGGTAGATGTTGCCAGGCAGAATGCTATGTGCGAACTTCACATCAACATCAATAAGCTAACAACAGATTACGATGGTTAAGATGGATGAAAGAATCTGGGAAAAAATAAATTAGCAACTTAAAGACATCCTTTAGTAGACCAAGGAAAATCACGGGGACAGTTAGCACAGGAAGAATGCAATGCGGAACGAAAATACCGAACACCGACTGGTCAAGGTAAAAGTAACGTACATTTCTTGTTTAGAAAGCGTAGCCGTTTGTGAGGAAAAACTTGCATACAAGAGGAAGTTCAAGATATTTCAGTTGACTGATGCTGACCATCGGGTTTCCTTTAATGTGCACACAATCGGGACGTTCATCGTGATAAAGATCAGGATCGGATGAAATGGAAGGAGCGTTCGAAAAAAGGAGTGACAGATAGTTAACTTATCCAGTTTCTGTGATCATTTCTCAGGTGCAGAGCGGGGTAAAATTTCGAGAACGAAAAATGACTGAGATCAAGGGATGACAATCGATAAGAACGCCCTCACGGATAAGACATGAATCATGGAAGCGAGTAGACCACCAAAGGACAATTCAAAAAGTGTCGACGGAAAGGGTAACACTGAAAATTTAGAAGGGGAATGCAAAACAGACGGTCAATGTATACTAAAGGTTAGGAATCAGTTTAAACTTAGCAGACAAACTCACATCAGAATGGGACTGTTGGTTGCACGGGTAGAATTCGTTTGCAATGTCGATGGTGATGCTCGGCGACTTGACGGTAGTTTTTCATCGAAAAAGCTGCAAAAAAAAAACGATTATAGACAGCTAGAACTTTGCCATTGCAGAGAAATCTCCTCGTGAATCCTCACAAGCATCAACAGGTGTCGCGAAACATGCCATCATAAGGAGTGGATATTCAGTGATTCTGGGATCGGAAATGTTTTACTTCTACTGTCATGATGAAAAAGAGTGAGAAAATTTCACAGTGAGCTCTTCTCCTAGACAGTTATTCTAGGTGACAGTACTTGAGGCGAAATAACGTGAATATGAACAGCTGAGATTGAGCTGCTAATAGCTTACCCAGATCGATTCCTTGCTTCTCTGGAAACCGAAAGCGTGGACCGTCCGGATTTACTCCCTCTGACAATAATCGAGGTGGCAGCATTCGGTAAAACGCTACAATGAACAACGACAGCAGTTTGTTACTTGAGACGCCCACTGGACCGCGCGCAATGTAAAACCGATGAATAAAAAGTCTATTGAGTGCGAAAAACCGAATGTTCAATTCCATTTGTTGACATTTTCATAGGTCGCCAACATCAACGACACCGATAAATATGCGCAGAAAATTCAACTTGACAACACGCAACACCATATCAGGGTTACAGACGCTTCGAACTGGTAAAAATCAGTCAGGCCATTTTAAAGGGCGACGACGCCGCATCAGATATGACATGACTATTCGGTGAGATGCAATTACCAAGTAATTCAATCTATCTACCTCATACCATTCTACTTCCCAAGAACGACCAACGGATTCGAGTCAATCCAGTCTTCGAAAAGCATTTCACACTTCGAAGGCGAAAAACGTATCCCAAAAATAACTACACCATAGATAAGATGACCAACGAAAACCTAACACTTAATTGGGTCCTTTTAAATACTACAGCATCATCCACATATTCCAACACAGAAAAATTCCTGTTAGGGCAAATATCAATGTGTTATGGTCGATGACCATTCCAATGTTTTTGGAGCCGCAGATTTCATTTCTGCTACTAATTTTCCAAAAGAATCTATCTTTTTCTCAATATTTCGAAATTGACGTTGTTTTAAATATTGCGCGGTTGAATATTTTTATATGTCCGCGAAAAGATTCATAAAAGCCCGTTCTGTGACTGGCCAGTCCACACATCGATCAAGGCCACCCAACAAAACTATATAAACGATAGAGCTCACTTGAATTCTGACTTGTGTTGGTGGGTCACCAATAAACGCGCGGCAGTACTCTGTGTTCGCCTTCTCTCTTCCGCTAGCGGGCTGGGCTAGCTGTTCGTATTTCGCGCCGCTTATTGTTCCGTGTGGTTACTCATTCAAGGGAGCAGCAGATCTGTCCCATTCGTTGTGCGACTACGGGCCTTGAGTCTTGAGCCCGAACTTTTTGTGTCTCCAACCTCTGTGTGTGTATTCGTGTCCTACTTGACCACAGGCTGTGCCTCTGTGGATATCGTTGCGCTGCGAGTACTTGTGTCTTGTGCTTCGTGTGTGCAAGACACCAAACTCGGCAACATAACACAGTGCTATCGTTCTTACACGTGGACAGGAACAGCTCCATAACCATGTAAATAGGAAAAATGAGGAGGAAAAGTGAATAAGGTTAACCCTAACGATCGCTTTTCGTGGTGAACTCAGGTCAATGGTCGCTGCAGGTATGAACACGGCTTCGGCTGCTCGTATATTGTTTGAAAATGTGAAATAAATTTCTCGGGCATAAACACAGATCGATCGAGTCGAATACCGATTTCAGATCAAGAAAGACGGCGATCGCTGGTCAACGGAACGCGTGGGGTAAAAAAGAAGCCTGTAATACCCAACAAGGAATACAGACCAATTGCCTAAGTACATATTTTCAATCATTCTGATAGACGGAAAATGACAACACAATTCCCAACTGTTTCAAACTGGTTCGCTTCCATATTCTTACTGTTTCCGGGCATTTTTTCTTGATGGATCTTTTGGATCCCAACCACGAGACACGTAAGTTTCGCTGTTCATTTTCCTATCCCACACTCTCACGTCCAATTTGCTGAGCTCCATGGGTTTGGCTTCTTTCCACTCCATGGGGGGAACTGAAAACAGGCACCACGGTAGACCGAGTGTTCGTCTCCATACGCAACACGTGAAACCAACCAACATTAGTCCTACTAAAGGCTGACATATACTGAAATACTATTCTCAGGAACCAGGGACCAAAGACTAGATTCTTAAACCTGCACATTGCCTACTTGGTCCCATTTCATCCAATCCTGAATAATATTAAGTTAAAGACATCGGTGGGTTCGAAAACCTCCAAGCGGCGGACATCTTCGACACGCAAAACTCGCGCGTCTCGCAACCCACACAACAGAGACCGAGCCCGCTTGCGGCACAGTACATAAGATCTTCTACTTCAGGGAAATAACAGACCGACGCCGTAAGTGATTCAGTCTAACGCACTCCGCTCCCTTCCTGATGTAGCGATTCCACTTTTTCGTTACGGGTACTAATCCTTTTTTGGCAGGACTGACCGTGTAACCAAAACGACCGACATTTCATCCAGCGTCAAGTTCGAGGCTACTATCCTCCAGGCTTGTGAGACCACTTTACACTTCGAAGGGCCAAAGCAACATTCCGAGTAGATCCATAGTCCTAGTGCATGTTAATCATGTCCCTGTAAGATTCTTCGATCATGCCAAACGAAATCGTCCGCATAATATAGGTAATGCAGCTTTTTAGTTCGACGTTTACACACTGACGACATTCAAAGTATCCTCCATTACCTCGTCCATGACGAAGCAAAACAACAAATGGGACATCCTTGCGGAACATCAATAGTCGTTTGAATGAACTTGATAGCTCATTGTACAACCTCACCCAATCATGTCCGAGCACAATGGTCGTTCCGGTGGAGAGCACTGAATAGCGCTGTCCGATCTACTGAGTCGAAGGCACCTTCCAAGTCGACGCAAACTATCAATATCGGACGACCGCGCATGTGGCGCGTCTCAAGAGGCTGGCGAGGGGGGAAAACCCCGTCGATGCAACCTCGACCCTGTATAAAGTCCGGCCTGTTGTTCGCAAACGTTACACGACCGAAAGGATGACAAAAGGCGAAGACTCGTAACTATCAGATTTGGAATTTTTCCCAACGATGATTGCCGCAGTCACTGCGTATGCCATTCTTGAAGGTTGCACAATCACCTCACGATAACGGGATACGCTTCTTGTTTGAAATATCACGGATCAAGGAGTAACTACTTTTTTCAGGCCCTCTTTATCAGTTTGAGAAGAGCTAGTGGGAGTTCATCAGAGCAAGCCTCTTTTCCTCTCTTCAGAAGTCGAATGTTCGACTACTTCCGCCTCCGTTTGGGGGAGGGGTCAAAGAGCACCACCAAAGGGTTTGGAGTTATGGTCATCGAAATATCTACATTGATGCGCAGCCAGCTAAGCTTCCCCTTGAAGTGTTCATCCCAACGGTCGAGCTTTTGTTGCTTGCCTTAGATTGGCGGCCTATTTCTATCGAATATGACTTCACTAACTAAAATTCGCCACCCTCTCCCAACCGGTGTCGCCTATGAGCTTAAACAGTCTTTGACTGTTACGTGAATTAGCTACTGCTTCCATTTGTACGACTACCTTAACCCACAACACACCATGACCACTCTTGAGGACTATCGTCATTTGGCGCTGCAGATATCGCCGCATCTTATTCACCTCCTTAAGGTTGGCGAGCTGAGGCTTTCACTCTATTAGGATAAGCGATTCTTGCGAGATCCACTGCTTCTGATGGACGTTTGATCTAGAACGATAGGCAAAATCTGCTGCCAGATGCATCGTCTGCTTGGCGTGATCCCATTGCTCACCGTTCTTCGCTCGTCTGATAGTTTGCGAACAGACAGGCATTCAACAACCAACTGGGTTTGTGGTCTGCATCAATGGCCAGTGATCTGCAGTGAAAATCGCATTAAAACTAGCACATGGTGTGATTCGATGTATGTGAACCAGTAACATCCGCAGTTCTGGGCAGAACCGCACCGACGGTAGATTAATGCGATGTGGTCGATCTGACTCAAACTACCTGCCGATTTAGAGCACCCTGTCGCCGTGCGGAGATTCGTGTTGGATAGGAATAAACGATTGTCTACACAAATGGGGAAGACTGTGACCGTTATCTGTACTTTGAGCAGGCAAGGCTCAACGCCTACCTAAACAACTTTTCCATGCACTAAAATTTCCAATCTGCTACTACTACAATGTCGGAGCCTTTGCTCCTGCAAATAACAGCGGCGAGTTCATTACAATATTCCTCGTTTCGCGTGCCGATAATACAGTCTATTGGAGCGTATGTCGAGATAATTAAGATATGCTTAACAAAAATACTCTTCTGAATGCCGACTGACTGATCCGTGAAGTCTTACGGTGTGTGAAGAATTAGTAATCGGGATCCAGTCTAAAACGGCCACTCAGTCTTTCCACTCAAGACTACTTCTATACCGCGCTGACCTACATTTTCAGTTGCTTCATCTCCTAAGGTATGCAGGAAATATATTGACGAGGCATTAGGCAGTTAGTTGAATTACACTACTCAAATCCCGAATACTAGTGCAGTAGACATCAACTGAAAATGAGTCTACTGTCACGGCTAAACTCGCCTGTTGACCATCCTGTATGAGAGTGCGCACCTCGAAGGAGCCGAGATTCAGAGCCTGACGAGGCTTGAAAAGACGTGAGCTAGCAGGTTGAAAATCACTTACTATATTATCTGACAACGAACTATTGCAAGTATCGAGTGTTATCAGTGAAAGCATTATGGGTAGGCAGAGGGAGCAACGACAGACGATTGGAGAGAAGACAGATGTCGAATAAGAGAGAACTCTGAGCCATGATGTACTTGCCACTACCTACCTTGCTCGACTTAATGAGCAGCGCAGTCCGGATTACCCTGAACGACAGCCGATGCAGTATGGAATTATTTGTAGACGTGTAACTCATGGGCAATGATGGACTGGTACTACTAGGGAATCCAGCCCTTAAGCAAAACCACTAGGGTTCCCAGCCAAAGCCTTTGGTTCTGACAAGAACCTGTGAGCAAGACATCGGGTTATGGCTGAATGGAAGCCCACCTATTTGGATCAGTAGTTCTTTTACTCACTTTTCCGAGTGAGCAGCCATTGAACCTTCAGGCACGATCGAGTCTTCGAATTGAAATAAGCCCTCCTGTATAGCTCGCTGAGTAATGGAAGCATACAGGCCGTCACACCACGTCACGGTGCAGTCTCGTTGTGACAGTATAGCCCCAGAAGGATTAGATGATTAACACACTTTATGGTCGCTGTTCCTTAGCAAGAGGTCCTGCAGAACAGATCTTTCAATTGACTGAAAGGCTGTTCAGACATCCAAAAGCTTCAGTATGACCGGGGTAGGAGTATCAGGCTCAAAGCCAGCTACTTGTCCTGAACATCTCTCGAAATGCTCCCAAATGACCGTGCGTCTAACATGGCCTCTGTTGAGGAATTCCTACTGAATGCCTACTAAAGGCAGGGATGATTTTCACGAAAATGTGAGAAAAAAGTGAATGCTCAGCGCCCTCCATGTAACAAATAGTATTGACAAAAGACTGCAAGAATGGTCAATCCCTTATTACTTATCTAATCATCAGTGTTACGAAAAACTGATCTGAATAGCCAAAATCAGAAAAAAGACAGACATCACTGAACCTTTACAATGACTAACTGTGAACCGATTTAGCGCAGCCGAAAAAATCCGCAGAATTGGATAGAGCTACTGAACCGAACGACACTCGAAAACTACATAAAGGGTGGTCTGAAATCGGAGTGACCTGCAAACAGCTACAATTCGGTGCGGCGCAGCATGCATCAGAAACAGTCCTGAAGGCTACAGCTACGTTTGGGATGTGCTTTACACTTTCGAAATCCTAACTCATGCTACAAGATTTAGTGTTAGAAGTCCGACACTTGACACGCAACGTGGGGCAGTCAACCGCTGCAGACCGTTTTGGTTACATGGTCGGGTGCGTGACGAAGGATGCCAGCAAAGCAGTAGGGATGGACACCATAGGATCCAAGGCCCGAACAGCATACGCTCGAAGCACCTGCTTGCTATTTCCCTGAAGTTGGAAGATCTTATGTACTGTGCCGCAGCGGGCTCGGTTCTGTTGTGTGGTTGCGAGACGCGGAGTTTGCGTGTCGAAGATGTCCGCCGCTTGGAGGTTTTCGACCACCGATGTCTACTTAATATTATCAGGATTGGATGAAATGACCAAGTAGGCAATGTGCAGGTTAAGAATCTAGTACTTGGTCCTGGTCCTGAGAATAGTATTTCAGTATATGAAGCCTTAGTAGACTATGTTGGTTGGTTCACGTGTTGCGTATGGGGAACACTCGTCTACCGTGGTGCCCTGTTTTCAGTTCCCCCCATGGAGTGAAAGAAGCCACGTGGAGCTCAGCAAATGACGTGAGAGTGTGGGATAGGAAAATGAACAGCGAACTTACGTGTCTCGTGGTTGGGATCCAAAAGATCCATCAAACAACTGCCCGGAAACAGTGAAGAATATGGGAGCGAACCGTGAACAGTGGGAATTGTCTTGTCATTTTCCGTCATATCAGAATGATTGAAAATGTGTACTTAGGCAATTGGTCTGTATTCCTTGTTGGGTATTACAGCATTCCTTTCCTCTCCCTCATGTAGGGTTACTCCCTGTTCACCTGGTATATTCTCCCTATCTCTCTGTTGTAACGTGTTACTGGGTGATAAATTCAATGGGTAGTGGGGCTCGCGCTGTTGTTTAGGGGTGAACGGTGATGATGATATCGATGACGTCTAACAAATGCTGACCGAGTTGAATGCTTAGTGCACACAATTCTGATTAGTAGTTCGTGGGCTACTTCATTTATCCCGATGGAAGAACCTTAGGTAAAACACAAACCAAGCACATGAAGATGGATAGCCTTTAGTCCGACTCTACAAAGTATCCAAAATAATGTTTGTCTAAACGGATATCAAGATATTCTGCGCTAACTCACCGATCACTGTTCGAGGATCGAGGGACTGGAACAGCTTTTAGCTTGCTCAAGGACTGATTGGGTATAGGTCTAGAAGCCCGACCATATCCAGACCTAGAAAATTAGAAATCCATCAGAAAATGCTTTGGAAAAATTCACGTTGCACACTAGCAACGCATAAAGATCACGCAACATGGCTACGAGATGAACGAGATGGAAATCTCATTGGTTTCTACGAATTTCAATCTAGCTAGATAGAAATCCTACTGTTATCTTTTTACGGCTCGATTCGGCTGCGATCAAGTAGATTAACCATCTGTTACCAAAGATGTAAGAGATTCGAATCCCAGATCCGCCGATCGCTTTAGCGCCATTCTCAGTCTCAGAGTCACGGTTGGCGTTTTCCTTCCTCTCCCCTCTCCCCCTTTTAATGGGCCCTAATGACTATTGGGCATGTCCCTTCCACTGCACTCACGTGTGGAGCAAGGCATAAAAAGGTTCTATGGTTCAGTAGAAAGTAACCTCACAGCATATTTCAGTTGAAGTTGAAAAGAAGTGAGCATCACGGAGTGGACGTTTACCAATGGAAAACGACACAGACGAAGTCGCATTTTTGAAAATAATTGTATCACTGAGCGCAGTACGCTACAATTTCAAATGGGATCATTTCCTGCATGAAGGGAGCGTAAACCCAGTAGAAAGGGGGCTACCCATAGCTCACATGGCCATTAAAATGGGAGTGGCTACTACCTCATACCACCGATTGCTTAAAGAAAGAAGAGTTCAAAATTTCATGGATAAAAAATCATTAGTGGAACTGCTTGCAGTCTGTCACGCAGCTCTGCGATGCTTCCCACGGGGAGGAGAAAGTACCTGAAGAATGGAAAACTGCGATAGTGAAAATGCATAAGATTAAACCTGGACACCTGTGTAAGTGGCTGGAGATCATCGGAAAGCTAATAAGCGAGCATCTAGTGAATTAGTGCTGTTTCAGCACCACAACACGGATTCAAGATAGGAAAGTCGTGCCTTTCAAACCTCTTTTCTTAATGAGGTATTGAAACGCTTAGACGAGGGCCACCGGGTCGAAGTCTGGTAAATGAACCTTAACAAGGCTTTCGACTTAGTTAACCACAGTCATTTAGATCAAAAACAAACACTAGGAATGACGGGAAGGGCTAACACCTCGGTAAGCAGCCTTCTTAGAGGAATAACGTTTAGCATTAAGGTTGGAGGGTACACGACGGCCCCCGCCGACATGTCAAGTGGTGCTCCCACACTCGTTATATTCACCAACGACCTGGCAAAGACCATGTGCAACCCATGCTATCTTTTCGCTGATATCAAAGCAGCAGGTGTGGACCTCGAGGACACCTAGGAAATCAAAGCCTGGTCAAGTAAGCGGGATCTTCCATTGAACCTGGGCTCAATATCAAAGGCTGACCTCTGGGAGAGACCACAGAGGGAGCAAAATGGATGTTCACCAAGCCAAGGACCTGGGTGTAACTAGTAGGAGCGACTTTAACAGTGTGTAAGCGCGGCGAATAAGGTCAGAGAGGAGCTTTCTAGACTCAGGTCAATGATATCTTGCAAAGAACTCGACTATCGTAAGGCCGCGTCTGGAGTATTGTGTTCAAGCCTAGGCGCCAGAGCTACAAAATATAAATTGTTCATAAAGAGAACATACGCTGGCCACCAAGATGATGGATGGCCAAAGGTAAGACGGAAGACTCCACGACCTTTACGTTTTTCTCTCAGACGCCGACGCGCGCACGGTGATCTACTTAAAGCGCTCGAGATAGTGAAGGGTCTTTCAGGTATAAAACGCAAGGAACTGTTCAGTCTTATACTACACAGGGGCACCAGAAGGCATAGTTTAAGACAGCAGAGCAACTACTCAAGGCTTCAGATGAGGGCTAGGTTCTTCACTCTACTATGGAACCCATTGCTAGAACGCGGTTAACAGTAGTGTTGATGGATTTAAGAAGTTCTGGATGCTTGCTGGGCGGCAGTATAACCACAGCTGGAACAGTAAGTTCCAGGTGAAAACACAAAACGTATGTAATGCATCTGATACTGCACTTGATACTTTGCCTTCTAGAAACAAAAAAAACATGCGCAGTGTTGGAAGCTAGGGACACCGGAAAACAACACCATTCTGGAGGCTCGAGTGGCTGAAAGCCAAATTTTGTCATGTCCACGCTGAATTGAACTAAAGATCGCGGTGTTTGGGTATAATAGATTAGCATAAATGTATTCAATTATATATTCCTATGAAAAAGGGTGTCAGAAAATTGGTTCATTTGGCAGCGACTTTTATGGGAGCAGGCAGGGGTAGCAGACAAGCACGCTGCAGACATCACAAAAGAAAATCATTTCGCTCTCTGGTGAGACGGATAAAAATCAACTGGTTAGAATGGCCAAAAGTTATAACTATCACAAGTATAACAAAGATAAAAACGAAGCTTCTCGTCTAGTCGCATCAAATGATCAAACTGACTGGCAAAATGACGCTTTAGGCATAAAATAAAGCTACAGGGTACTTAGACGAAAAGTTAACTGAAAGCAAAGCAAAAGTGAGTTACCGTAGTGAATGGTCATCGAAGGGTCACTCAGGGGAGCATTCAACATCCTTCTGCTCTTCCTGGGCAATTTGGGCAAAACGATTAGTTCCCTTGGTGATATGATTCCAATTCGCCGAATTACTTCGGGCGCAAACACTTACACAGACTAACAAGAGCAAACAAAAATCGCCAAGCATAACTCCCATAACCAAAACCCGAGGCAACGACGAATCACTGCGATGCAAAAGCAGAGCTGCTGGGGAGATCGCTGTGATTAATTCACGTTTCAACACATGCCACTTGGCTGGGGGTTGTATTAAGATTCCGAAGTATTATTTTGCGTACAGAAAATCCCCACCTATTATTCTCGATCGAATTTTTGGTAGTGTTCTGGTCTGTTTATGAAATCATGAGACCACCAGGGAAGAAATAACAAACCGATGCCAAAACTCACATAGTTCCAAAAGTAGCGTTGCCTTCACATTTCCCGGTTCCAGCTCGGCTTAATTAGGTTCAGCTCAGTTCACTTCTCACAAGATAAATTTTGACCTGCGATTTTCGAGTATCCACAGTTATTTTAACAGTGTCGAATCAGGTCTGGCTTCCATATCTTACAGGTCCAACCAAATGGGTCTCGCTAAAGAAACAGAATACCCAATCTAGGTCAGCGTAGTTCAGTCCAGATGACCCTGGATGGAAATGACCTGAGGGAATTGGCAAGTGTCCATGATTTCTCCGATGGTAAACACAACAGTTGGCATCAACCACTGCCACTTTTATTTTCAAATTCTACGTTGTTCTCCGTCAGAAGTCCCATATCCGCTAAAAAGATCAAGCAACAGAGACCTCTTCTCAAAAATGAGATGAGGGAACATCTGCAGCAAAACATGAATTTGTTCCTCCAGATCGCTTGCTTAACTGAACGTTGACCATCAAGCATGATCGCCGTTTGCACGTTGCTCACTCCTACTCGGCCAGCACACTAGTGGCAAAACGTACTTAACCTCTTACCGCTTCCAGCTGCCTATCCGTTGTACCGGCCTATTGCTTAGGTTGTCAGTATTACAACCTTACAAAACCGAGTAAGGGTTACACACAAGTGGTCACAACGATTATGGGCAAGCAAACATAATACGGTCTTGAATTTCCATCTCATTTGTGTTCATAACGTCACACCGATGTATTCTCATCACTCGAACTGCTTTGCAATGAGCGGAACCCTATATCTCTAATACCAGAAATAATTCTTTCCTGATATTAGTTAGTGACATTTCAAGGGCGCTGACTTGTTCAGCGCTTGTCGTTTCTCTCGTCAGCCTGTCCCAAGTCCCGAGAACTCCAATGCAGAAAGCGCTTGTGCGGAGATTCACCATGGAGCGGCCTGCCGCACTCATGCACCGGTTCTCCGCATTCTATCTTCGGTAGCTTGCCTGAACATGTCAATGTCTTGCTCTGTGAAACCTTTTATTATCTTGGGCGGTTCGATTATATCGCTCTTGAATCCACGCTATTCCCATGAACGCAGGGTTACGTGTTTCAGCCTTCTGATGTATATAGATAGATAGATATATAGGTAGACATTGTATATTTCTCGATATCCGAGAGGCATGCCCAAGGCTAGGCCAAATTTGCGCAAGGATGGCAAAGTGGAGACAGAAAACAAAAAGCAACGATGAAAATGCAATGTAACCGTGCTACAATGTGATGGACTAGGAACGAAGTTTCGAGTTTTTAAATCAAAGCTTAGACTTTCTAGGACTGATTATCTGCCGTGCACTGCGAGACGGTTCAAGTCTTAATTCTTCAAAGGTGCGCATCGCTCACGCCAAATTTAGCTGTAAAAGCATTGGCGGATTTTGCTGCATGGCCGGGTTCCTCAAAAATCGAGAGGATTATATGGCAAAGATGAAGATCATTATGGACGTCATAACGGCATGGAGATGTGTCAAAGTCGCGCTGGCAATCATGCGGTTGATAGGATGGTAATTAACACCCTTTAGAAATCAGTAAAGCGCTGAAGACGAAGAAGTGGGAAGCAATCAAGAATGTACCAAACTATTTGAGGTAGGAAATTATATCAAGAATTGGGGAGGGAGAGACAATGGAACTCACAAGAGCGTTCACTGGACTCATGCGGCTGGGAACGGACTGTGATGCCCGACGGGAAGAAAACGATTACGTGTGGGAATTACACTCAGTTACTAAATACGCTTACCATGAATGGCCTTTTTATTTTTCCTTTTTGACATCGGAGTTTCTGGTGTTCTGTGGCGGTGGGAGTCTGAAGGTTGGGCGGTGCTAGTAACAATGTTTTCGCCAGTCATAATGATTCGTCTGAGACGAGGTACCCGGAGCAGTTGTTGGCGTGGCTTGGTTGGTCTTAAGGTTACGCGGCCCGGTACTGTAGCGTCAGATCCAGATAGCAGCTTCCTATCCGGGATAGACAAACAGCGCGAAAGGTGGGGTGAAGGCTTCCGTGACAGTTTGCGTTGCATCTGTGGTAACTGGCGAACCTGGAAAAGGACCGCATAGAAAGCAGTGTGGAATTTATTCCTGATGGTGTTAAGGTGAGTAGATAAATATTAGCAATAGTGGTAACAGTTTCTCATAACGATTACAGGAGCTAGAAGACTGTCTTGAAATGCAGAGGAGGGAGTGTTTCGTAACGAGACGTGTGCAAAAAACTTACCGCCTGCTTAATCTCTATGGGGTAAACGGCTCAGTCAGTCCTAGGCTGCATGGTCCTTGTTCGTAGCACGTTTTCTTTTCAAACTTTAGTGATCTGATAGGACGGATGGCCCAAGGGTTAGGGAATAAAGTCAATATTTGTCATGTTTCTGGAACTCGTCCGGCCTACTGGCTTGCTGTACACGCAAGTTATAACTGTTCATGTGATCTGCGGCCGATTTTGACCATTTCAAATTTCCAGGATGAAGCACAACTGAAATGGGTTGTGGACGGCAGCGTGGGCTGGGTACTAGGGCACGATTTTCCAGGGGAGTTCATAAAGGGGAAGGGAGGTGGAAGCATGGGAATGTTAAGATCAGTTTTTGTTTGAAAATGACGCTAGCAACTTGTACCACGTGATATTTCCAGTAAGCGCACGTGAATGATTAAGAAAGAGGAACGACGGTAGCTGTTCTAGACACCAGCATGCGTATCAGGTAGGTGGTTGAGGGGGGTTGGGGGCACGTTACAAACTAGAGGGGTGGGTGGTGAAGCATGAGTGGTTGGTCCGATGCCGTACTTCCCAAGTCTGTCCAACAAAGCAGCTAGAATCTCGTCTACCGAACAAGGAAAGTGTGGGGTTTCCCCATTCGCAGAGTCAAGTCTGGGCTGCTGGCGTACATAGTCATTGTGGAAGGTTTGCCTATTCCTTCGCAGTCCGAAAATGCCTTTGTTACTGGGCTCAAAGGGATCCCAGCAGAATCTACTTTACCTACAGAGGAATGGCTGTGCTCGTTTGGGTGCTTGCCATAGTTCCTCCTCCTGATATTAAATTTCCGTTTTATTTGTAAATATTTTCTTCGCAACTGCTGGGGGTGGTCTGTCCCGACATTCGGAGATGCTGAAGTAAACAGGTCCGGAATAAACGAAACCAAAGTGGGACAAATAGAGCGCACGGAAGATGGTGGCTTACGCCGCAAAACACGGACCTATACGTATGCATCATCATCTTCAACGCCGTATCGTGCTTTCGTTAACAAGTGTTGCTTGAAACCTGCTAATATGGACTGGTCTGTTGCGTAGGCGAATCATATCGTTTGTGTAGCGTGTGCAGTCTTATTTTCTAAATGAAACTTTGCATGATACCTGATGGCGAATAGCCTGCCAGATTCAGGTAAGCCGGTGACTGGGGACCAAGACTAGTAGGTAGGAAGAGCAAAAGGAACCTCGGACGTGTCCTCTGAAGAAATGTCTACGAAGAGAAAAACTAGTTCCGGTACCACCCGGCGTAGGGAAAGGATCGTTTATTTAGTCACAGTAAATAAGCGGCAGATAAATCTGAGGAAAGGATCCAAGGGTGAGAAGACCAATACAAGAAGAGATTATCGCTGTTATACTTGCCGTAGGATCCAGAATTCTTATGTTATCACGGGCCACAATATTGTTGTGCTTTCGGCTGAGATTCAAGTTTTGGGGACTTTAATGTAGTAACCGCTAAAATTCCAAACCAGCTTTGTACGCCCTAGTATCTGAGATATATGGGACGTATATGCAAATAACGGTTGGTCAGTCGGTGGCCTGCGGACTTCGGGTTTGAGGTCAATGCTAGACGATGATAGCAAACCTAATTGTTGGGCAGTGAATTCCATGAGGAAAAATATTTACCAATGAAACAGTTCGTTCTAATGCTTTTCCTTGCAATGTCAACGGTGGGTTTAGTGCTCCAAAGGGAGTAGGTAGTTTGATTCCTGAACTAAGAGGCTGAAACGAAACTGGTACCATTGACGAGACTATTGAGGAATGTTAAGTTTGCTTTCGCGCCGAAGCCACAGAGGTTCAAGATTCGTTCATTGTAAATTAGGTTTGACGAGGTGCCTAACAGACGCTTCGTAAATGCACGCATAACTTTTTCGATTGCAAGCCCGTCGCGCTGTATCATGCTGGGGCAGGTTAGAGAACAACACTCTAAAGTACGTCTGACGTTTGTTTTGAAGAAATTCAGTTTTATCTCTTTCGGCATGAGGGCCCTATGTAGCAACCCAACTACTTTAATGGCCTTCGCAAATTGAGTAAATGCGTGCTCCAAAAAGTTGAAATTGCACTTGTAACACAGAGCGCAGCTATTTTTGGCTGAGATTTTCATCATTTATTCGTTGGTCCAAGTGTTGGAGAATATTAGTTTTTGGGTTATTTCGGTGACAATAGAGCCTAGAGACTCAGGCTAGAGGATGCAAACGATTTTGATGTCATCGGCGAATGGGTGAGGAACGCTGTTTCGGACAACGTTGAAGACATTATTTACGTAGAAGAGAAACATCACAGGGCCTAGTAAACTGCCTCGGATTTTGCCACTGTGTACTAGTCTGGGTTGGGTGAGTAATAATTTATCTGTACTAATTGATTTATCGATTTAATATATGCCGTGAAACATGCGAGTATAGGGTCAGTGACTCCATACAATTTGAGCTTGGTTATCAGCCTTCGGTGGGATACTTTGCCAGAAGCTTTTTTCTTATCCAAATAGACTGCTACCCCCAACTTTCCGGCCTAAGCAACCGTTTTGATTGTATCTTGGCCATCACTCATAAACGTAGCGAAAGATTACTTTTGGAGAAAACCATGTTGCCTGGTGTTAACAGATTTGCGGTCAATAAGATATGTGGTGAGCTGCTTTTTTAATCAAGC
>LUCM01006023.1:88822-105498 GCA_008360955.1 Fasciolopsis buskii
GAAAACTCTCTGGAAGGAATTATTGGTTTCGGTCCACTTCCCATCCAACGTCTAGTGAATGGAGATGAGTAGCCCGCGTAGGCAGTGAGAATATTAGTATAGCGGTTTTCGGCGGTTACGAGGGGGCATTGGGCAAGAAAACTCGAAGTAGATCGCGATGAACCCGTGGGTGGTATATTGTGGTTAACAGTGGGGGAATGGATTGCGTTGCCAGATCCTTGGTTCGAGGTATCCTGAGGTGACACCAGATGGGATCTTTTACTCTGGGGTTGTGTGGGACAGGGTGAGACGGTCAGATCCGGATCCATCGCACGTGACTGTGCTGCGACCATCTCAGGCAGAGATTCTTATAGCGGGTGGGAGGGTTTATTGCTGTGGACATACGGGCGCCGCAGAATTTATTTCCCATCCTCGAAGACCACCTTTTGCAGAAGAATTTTATCGGTAAATAGTGTAAGTTTTTAAAGGGTCGTTTTAATGACAGTTTTACAATGGTTGATAAATTGTTCAGCCTTAGACTCATCTGAAAATTTGAAAAGTTGGGGCTATCGTATCGTTGGGACATTTTTCTAATCCACTGCAATTGCAATTGTGGCGAGCCATTCCAATGGGTTAAGGGTGCGTGACTCTACCAGTGCTAGGGGCAAACGATGGAGGACATCAGACACGATAGTGTTTTTATCTGCCGCCTTAAGATTCCGAACTTCGGTGGTGATTGAGCCAAGAAAGTGACATGTGAATATTAAGCTTTGAGAGGTGGGGAGCATGGATGTTCCATTACATCGATCACTGGGGACAGAGGCAAAAAGTGTCTTCAAATGACTAAAATTTTTTCTAAGGGTTTATTATCATCTACTCATTGTCGGCAGTCCTTGTGCGCTATCTGGTATGGGTCTACGAGCCTTAAAGCACATGGGGTGCTCACATCTGGGTGTGACATGTCAGCACCATTTGTTTTCAAGTGTGGGGTGGCCCCATTTTCTCGCATGAATCACTAGACGGCTGACGACAGACCTACGGGTATCTTCTTTTGAAGACATTTGCACTTTGTAGTGTAACAGTGCTTATCTTAGATCACAACTGAACGTCTGACAATCTAAGCTTAGACAAAATACTGGCAATTTGGTTAGGCAAAACGCAAGTCAAAAATTGATATTCACAAAAATTAGGCGAATTTTTTGATAAAATAAAAGGGTTCTACTTTTTCTTAAAAATTCTAGAATGACAACCTCGTAGACTTAAAAACGAAGATGTCGACTGACTGCGTGCGGTGTACCGCAGCTGTACTGATTGCCTCTCTATCCCTAAACCATTCCACTGGCCAGCCACTGAACACTCTCCAGGCAAGCCACATGCCTTCTAAGGAATGGTGCCCATGCCTGTATGGAGTACTCTGAGTGTAGTTCGACTGTGACCTTGTACAGAAGGATGAGTACGTCCAGTCATTGACGGCTCCCCTTGCTTTACGGGCAGCAGGTTAACGCCGTTCAGCCCTCCTCAGACTGTGTTCATGACTATCCAGAAACAAGTAGGTAACAAATAAAACATATTGGCGAGATAAATGCGAATTTCCACAATTTTTCTTGTGGTCAAAGATTATCGGTCGATTCTGAACACATTTCAGCTTCAAGAAGGAATGTGGTAGTTAACACAGCTTCTGTGTTTACCGAGTGTTAACAAACTGTACCTAGTGCAATTCCGCTTTTGTTGAACCGTAATCGAGGTATGATAATTTTTATCACTGTGTATTGATAAATAGAAAATGAACTGAAGTTCCTCGAATCACCTTAATGAATAAACAGCTTCCGCAAAAGAGACCTGTTGGAGGATTTTCATCAAAAAGAAATTAAAGAATTCAAAAGAAGTTCAAATTCTTCGTGAAAAACATTCACAGTTATTGCCGGAGATGAAATGACAAAACTTTCATCGGCCAAGTTCAATGACGGTGCAGTCGGGCATATGAATTCTTCAAATATTTCTGAAACAGCATATTTTAAAGCATACAGTGCTAGAAAAATCTGGCCAGATATCGTTTGCTTGCCTAACCGCAATGGTAGGGTACATTTGGCTTCATTCGTTGAGTGTCCACAAGCGTGAAGCACCGAGGGTTTTCGCTCACCGGATTCGCCAGTTTGAAATGCAACTAGCTTCCAGTTGAGGACAAAATTCTAATATTGTTCTACTCTTCAGGAAGGATGGCCCAATAAACGTCACATTCACGTATTTGGTAAACGATGACCGAAGGCTGGGACCCTTGAGGTCATTGCTCACTGGTAGAGAGAATACACTGAAGCCTCGATCCACCCTGAAAATGCAAACAGTTACTGGATCGTTCCGCAGAATGCCTGCCGCAAGCTCTGTCCAAAATCTGACGCATAGTGACATGTGATGAATGTACAAAACCGGGTTCTGCGCCACCGATTCCGAAGCCTAACCCAGACCAACAAGAAAACCGCGTTATTGCACACTCCCATTGAAAAAAGCACAAGGAGAGCTGCACCAATGCCATCCAAATGACCAGCTACGTCTAGGATTTTTTAAAGCTGAGTTAACCCCCTTCGGCCTCAATACAGTTTCTCGCCGATTGCTTCCAGTATTCGGGCCCACAATTGTGTAATCCACGCAAAAAAGACGATCAATTCGCGGACCATAAAACTTTTGGCCCACAGTCAACACCAAGAGAGTGTACGCCGGCGGCAACTTTCCAGCAGCCTGGGCCAAAACCGAATGAATAAAGATATGACCCAATTGGAGGAAATTTGATGATAGATCTCATTAGCGAATGAATCGGCTAATCTTTTCTGTCAGCGAAAACGCACCGCTTTCATTATCAGCTATTATGGCGGAAACGAGAACCGGTTGATTCGATCTGAGCACAGCTATGATATCCCTAAATTGTACAACGCCAGTTGTATGAGTTATGAGAAAAACACTCAATTTGATATGTCCACCAGCTCAAAGGTAATTAAGAGGTATAAGCACGGAAGGATGTTCCCTTTTCGTTGGGATAATATGCGATATTACAATCAGCTTCAAACTCACAATGCTGTTAAAAAATGAACAATTGCCCTCGGTTCGACCTGATGTAAACATCAACTAATCATGATGCAATTGGATCATGTGCGCAATTATGATTGGCAAACGAGCCAATTATTTTGTTGCACCATCCTCTCTGCTGCTAATTGTGTCGTCGAGTTTTAGTCAAAATACATCTAAATCCAGAATTTTACAAGCCGTCAATCACGCACTAATATACGGGACAGAGAACCCTTAAGGTCCCTTGTACCTTGAGCCTCACAAATTGAAACTCTTCAGTTTTGCACATTAGAATCAGTTATTCTGATTCACTGGTTATTAGTTAACGCTTAGTTTCGTTTAGCGGCATATTCCACTTTCAAGTCGCCAAGCATTTTTATAATTCGCTTGCCATCTGAACATCTTTACTTGCCGCGGAACCTCCACGTCATCCTCAACAATGAAACATGGTAGTTGTAAATGTGCCTCATGGTGATTTATGCAGAGATGAAGTGAATGTCCAAAAGTGAGCCATCGAAGCAGCCAACTTGATGCCCCTAGTTAAAGTGGATTTTTATTTTCTACTCTGAAAAAAAGCTATTCTTCAAGAATTCCCAGACCATATTCAATGATGGGCTTCTCATTCCGCATGACCGGAACTTTTGCAGCCAAGATTTGCTGAATAAATACCCCTGTTGGAATATAAGTGGCGCACCATTAAAACATTTTTCCCCTCCGTGCCCGCCTTAACTTCATCTAAGGTTCCCAGGAGGCGCAAACGCCCGCAATCAGTCCTTGCTGAAATCTACAAGAAATGAGTGAGTTTTGGAACAACTGCTCGTGTGTCTTCTCATTGGTCTCCTAATTCGCTTTAAAGGATATGCTTGAGACTCATGGGGTGATATTCAGCCGCCATTTACTTGCTCCCATTGTTCCGGTGTACATTCACAAAGTACTTGCTGAGGATGTTGGCACAATCACTAATTCATATATTTCGATCCTAATGCGCGGCGTGGGCTTTCCTTGACCCTCTGATTGTGTATACCGGCAGAACCTGTCATGATTCATTTTGGTTAACGTTAACTCAAAATTTCTCCTCATCGCTTTATGCACTCTCATCGCATGTTTTCTGTACTTCACATACTGCTTCCGGCCTCATTCTGTTTGCAATAGCATGTGTTTCCTGTAGCTACTGTTTTCACTCCCTACCTTTGGAGCACACCAGACTGTTTTATTCCTCCGTTTTCGCCCTTTAGTGGGAGCAATTCATCCGGGAACTGAATGATCATTTTCAAGGTCTGCAGCACCCCATTCCGGTAGGTTTGCGCGGGCCATCATTTTTTTCTTAGTTCAACCTCCCGAAATTATTGCGCACTTTTTCAAGGACACGATAGCGTTTCAGTCGACAGGTGAAAATGATCAATTCGTGATTACTCTTGTTAAACAGTGTTCAGTAGGTTAAGTTATGGACACGATTTTCACATTTAGTGGTAAACTTACGGAATAAGTTACCGAAACCCTGTCCGGTCCTGTCAGAATCTTGCAAACTTCAAGAACCTATTGTCCAAATTTCTCAACGTATCCATCTTCATCAGTTTAATTGGAGCCGATATCTTTCTAGAACAATCTTTCGGAGGCTACCTAAAGTCTTATCTCCCTATCAAGTTAGCAACCCAAAACTGAGCCACTGAATACTTTGTAGCCAAATCTCATTACCTCCGTCATAATCCTTCTCTCCCATTCTGAACTCTTTTCATGCGCTATAACTGTTGCGTGTCAAGCACCAAACAACCCTAAGAGGTTAAGCTCAGTCGCCTTCGGTTCACCTCGACATAACTGGAACGGCAGCGTAAATCGTGCTTTTTCATTTATATACAATTGAGTTTAATCTAGATCTCCGTGAACTCTGACCCAGTTGCTCAAGTGTTCTTATTCATATACGTATGCTTAGTTATATGCGTAGTTTGGATAGTCCTATTGAACCATAGTGAAAACCCCCGCGTCTTTGTCATCTACCCTACCAGACAGAAACTCTCCACAGAATAACTCCGACATCTCTACCGCATGTCGGCTTGATTTGGCAATTTTGCTTGATACATGCTGACGGTACCTTGCTTCCTTTAGCCAGTTTCACGCTTGCCGGATCATTCAACTTCCATTAAGCATTTCCGCACCCGGGGCTTCACCTAGCCGTCATTCCGTAATTCCAAGTCTCCACACGCTTCTTTATTTCCACTCTTATTATATACATCAGTACTAGCGCCTGTCGGCATTTCTCGCCGCCCTAGGCTCCTCTTAATCCGTACTAGCTATTTTCTAAACCCAAAGGATTTTCTGCCTGAAACACAGCCAATAACCAGGAACGCGTCAGGCCGGTGTTTCGCTTTTATGCTTTAACCAGCTGTCTCTATTTCGGTTGGTAATCTTATCTTACAACTTTGGTGGCCCAGTTTTGGGAACAGCCAAATTATGGCCAGTGACAATGTGTCTCCATACATAAACGCTAGTTGATGCAATCTTCAATGTTGTTCGGTGGTAATTCCGTAGCTCCCACTCCAAACGATTGCGTGATAAAATTGCGATCGCTAAGTTTCAAGCAAAAAGGTGCGCGGATCTTTAAGCGAATGCCTTATTATGTTCCAGACGTTTTTCACGCTAATAACCAATATACTGTTGTCATCTTCAGGTCTACCTAAGCCGTTGAACGCGACCCATGTCTCAGTGCAGTTGTGGTGCTATTTGATGACTGGTGTGCCTAACGGAAGCAGCGAAGCCTCATGGAAGACCACGGTAGGCGGTGTTTGTAATGGCTGGCTCACCTAACAGCCAGACCCTTATTCCCATGCCTTATGAATAAATGGAAAAAAGTAAACGCAAATAAAAAGCGGCTGGCCGAGCTAATAGTATGGTGCAAATATCGTCGAATGCGAACGAATTAACTTCGAGCTACTTTTTTAATTGCCACTTAGCCTCGAACTTCAATCGTGGTACCGAAGGAGTAAACGGACCCTCATCTAACTCCATAACCGACTTTTGTCGGATTTACCGCATCATGCAAGGCACCGGAAATGGCAAATGGCGTAGTGCATGAAGCTGCACAGCTAGTTGCTTGCATTCATTCATTAAGTTTGATGCTTGTATGTATACAATCATCTATATGGTCTGCCGGGATCAATGCCCTCCAAGACAAATTTGGCCAAACACTGCCGTACTTGTCGCAACAAAGTACGGTGTAAAACTGACCTCCGCGCTACGCGTGTTTCCTGTCCTACTCCCTCTGTATCTGTGAGATACCACCCCAGGAAATACATTACAGTATCCTTTACGTGTGCACATAATGAAGCATGATTAATTCCGGTATGGTGGCAACCACAAACTAGAGAGTTTGTGCTAGAGCCTGATTATGCCTCACCAACGTGTCGGAATGAAGCCATCACCAACAGTCCAGATTCGTTTTTTGTTTTTAAACTACTATTGGCAGGTCAAAACGTGCCACAATTTCGCATTACAGCGAACCTTATGACAGTAACTCAGATTACATACTTGGCACTTCACCCGGCAGACACAGGTAACTTTGCGCACCCCAGTAGCCCATATGTTAAGCCGTATCTTAGGCACTTCATAATTGTTTTATATGATTCTTCAAAAAAACAAGCAGAAATCGCTACGTGGCATTGCAAAGCCCCATATGAGCCTTTACAGGTTCGGCTGTTCTTTTTCTCTTATCTCCCCAGAACCGTCAGCGGGGAAACACTCCAGACTGTTCGTCTCCTTTTCTCCTCACTTTCAGGCCTGCTCTTTCTTTTGTCACCCACACATCAACCGTCGCCTACCAACTGGCCCTAGCAAATGGAATCCGGGCAATCGAGCGATGCTGCTATCTCCCAACATTAATCACCTAGTTCTAATGCAATCATGTCTTTTGATGATGGTTTGGCTGCCTCCATCTACAGGCGGATATTGCACGCCATCAACCTCAATGTAAATCAGTCCAGATGTCGCTCTGGAGACCCAGGATTGCACCTAGGCCCCTTCAAATACTTAATTGCCTCCGAACCAATTGGCATCTCACTCTCTCAAACCTCGGTGCTGGGCCTCTAAAAGGCGCTTCTTAAACTGAACCTTCCCGAAATCACCAGCGGATTCTACCGTCTGGCTCTCGGATGCGCAAACAGAGAGCGTGCAACTATGTCGTAAGTTACCAGTAACTCACTCATGCCGCTTTTCGTGTTCTGCGTCGCTTTCAGCTTCAGCTCTCTACCATCCATTTGGACAGCCCCGCCAAAAAGAAACGGTGGATACATTGCGATTTGCCACATTCGCCGATCTAAGCATTAGCGCCTATGAAAACCATCACCTCCTATATGCCTGCAGTACATTTCTTTATCATTTTTGTTTGGAAAATCCAAATGCTTTCCCCCTATACCGTCAATGTGAGATTTTATCTTTCATTAGTCCATCCTTCTCCGCGCTCCGAAAATGACCTGCCGGTCCTCACCATTTTCTGGTCTTATTCGTCTGATCACCAATAGTTGCCGTTTTTTCATCATTTTATGATTTCTCTGTTTCAAACCAAGTTGTCCTTTTGTATGCTGGAATTATCCCATAAAGCTTCTCGTCCATCTTGCATGCTATTTGATTACACCGTCATTCGATTCAATTGTAGAATCTCCAGGGCGAGTTCCATTTGGGTCTCAGCCGCGTGTAAGTTCTGCTATTGTCGTTTTCCTGGCCAAAAGTTGAACTTTGCCCCAGGCATCAAGTTTCGTACCTTTGGCTGCACGTCGTCACGCACGAATGTACACAAACCAACTGTGCCCTTGCATCGCTGTCGATTTTGTGTGGCATAGTTTTTCTTGACTCATTTGATTAACCAATAGTTTTTTTAAGCCTAGGCAGCGTGGAATCATGTTCCCCTCCTTACTTGTTTAATACCTGTGTACTCCTGGCGGCATTTGGCTCTGTTGTTCACTTATGCTTTGCCATCACATTTTGATCATGCTTGACCGCATGTCTTGGGAGAACCAATAAATATATGCACCATTAATATTATTATCAGATATGCCTGTCGACCTGACCTATACCCCATGCTTTCCTCATCCGTTGAGTTAAGGCCTTATTCTCCAGTTATCATATGGAAGTATCCATCTCCTAACAGTTGGGCTGCCTCCCGTATCCCGGGGTGATCAAACCTCCCACTATTAGCGATGCACTGTCCTCTGCAATTATTTGCGCCAGTGCATGCGTTAATTGCCAGTCCTCCGTCTCTGTGGTGCTTGGCCATTTGTTGACACATGCGAAAGCGCTACACCATTTTGGGAGCCTTACGTTGATTGAGCATATCACCATATATGTGTTGCTCAGACTTACTTTTGGTTCCTTTATTGCCAGACGTTATTGTTAGGGCAGCCAAGCCGCCCAGCCTGCCACTACTTATAGCCTGCAGGTAAATACATTATTGGTTTGCTGCACCCTACTTAAAATAGCCCGCTTCACACAGCCACGTTCCAGTGACCCAAAACTACCATGGCACTTGTCTCCCCAACCCAAGTAATTAGTTCCGCCTATCTATTCCTTGTACTGCAATCTTTGCTATGAAGAACAACTCAGCTAACCAGGCAGGTCATTTAACCCTGGTGCTGGGGCGCAACACCCGAGGTGTCAGCTTGTTTTCTGCTGTATCCTCTGCGAGTAGTGAGCTGCGGGTAACAAGGGGGTCCCATCCCTCCCGCGTTTAGTCACGGCGTCATTTTTGTTGGTGCACAGAAAAGTAATGTTCTTTGGATCCTCGCTATCTGATTTCCCTGGTTGAGCGTCGCAATCAACATCTTTCCCCGTCTTCAATGAGCATACTCGTCTGTATACAACTCCGTCCGATTTAGTCTGAGCGAGACTTTCCTGTGCCTCTTCGGATATACCTTACCTTATTGCAATCGCGTGATCCGATATCTTTGGACTTTTCGATTTGTTCAGCCCCGTGCGCAAGGGGGCTTTCGGCGAGTTGAGATGCCGACTTTCAGTAGCGTTAGTCGCAACTTTTCCAAGGCTCGTGAAGTCTCTATTGATTCCAGCTGGTACTTACAGAACTTTGCAACAGCGGCCGGTGGTGCCGTTGTTCACGAGTCCAACCCTGGTTGAATGCTGGCCTCTGACCTTAGCTTGTGCAAAATCTACCAGCATCGGCAAAACCTTACGTACTTTTCCACCTTTTTTGAGTGCTTTCCAAGTGCTTATTCTATAACCTCATTTTAAGCCAGCACCCTGATTCAACTTAACCATCCTAAGGAAATCCTCTACTCTCCTGGAGTTCAGGTCCCTACAAGCCTTAGATTCCCTAGTGAACATTTTCTCGGCATTTGGTTTCAACATATTTTGATGTCTGGCGTTAGCCAGCATGTGTTTCTCTCATTTCGAATAGCTGATGTTCCAGACTCGCAATTTTTTCTTTCGGAGACTTTTGTTTTGTCCTATCGTCAACGGCAGTGTTTGCTTATCTGATTTCCTCCCAATTGTTGTCGGTGTTAGCTTCCTTAATCTTTCCCGTTATTTGGACTTTAGTCATACCTGCTGAATTCCAGCTTTTCCCATTTTGTAATGATGTCATCGACGCTTTTTGTCGGAATTTGTTATACCTTTGAATTGTAGTTCTTCCACCCCCACGATCCAAAGTCTTGGATTTCTCTTACCGCTAGCCGAAGATGGTTGTTCTGGGATCAATCTGAGGATATTCAGTTCTTGCGGTTGTCCGGTGATGACCTTGTAGTTGTGTAGGTCCACTTCATACAGGCGTGTAGTTAATGGACAACGAAATGATTGCTGTTAATACCAGTGCACTTCACATTTGTCCAACGGCTTCATGCATCGCAAACAATGCCGTTGGTGTCGCGCTACCCACAAGTTTCCAACAGATACTGCTAAGAAACACGAAGCACGAACAAGTTAGAGATAAATATTGACAACTGAAAGCGAAAAAGGCACAACTTAACCTCAAATAAAAGTACCGTATTTTTCTCAAACGGGCGGCAGACTGCTTGAAAAAGGGAAGTCAAATTTTGTTCCACTGGGAAATTATTTGCCATAAACAACTAAATGAAGGAAGCTACAATAAAATCACTAAGTTCCTTGAAAAATCTAGGGTTACGTTCGCCAAAATTAGCATGAGTAAAACTGATGTAAAACCAACCCAACCGGCACAGAGAGAGATGTTGAAGGCTTGTGGCGGAACATGGATTTGTTCCTACGAATAGCTTGTTTAACTGAACTTTTGACCGCCAAGCGCGGCCGCTATTTGTGCGTTGCCCAAGCACGCCCCACTTGCACGCTCCCGTCCACATATACTCAACTTGCTACCGCCTCCTGCTGTCTTTTCCTTGTACTTATCAGGTGTCAGGGTTGCCAGTATCCTATTCTTACGGAGCCGAATAAGAGCGACGCACTAGTGGTCACAATGTTTAAGGGAAATCACACGTGTTGCGGGATTGGCGTTAGGACAATCGGTTCTGCAGGTCGCACGCTTCTTCCATTCAAATCAAAAATTGAGTAATGTGCAATCCGAGAGGTGCTGACGAATGTGAGTCTGTGCTTTCTGCTGAAAAAAGCCATCTTTGCTTTGGCTTGACAAACCGTTCGCGATCTTAAAGGTGTCATTACCTTAACTCAGCGTCTCCTGTCCGACGAAAAGAGATCTAATTCGACGTGTCGTTGACCTCATGAATTTTTATCTTGCCTCTAACATTCGCACGGCCAGCCGGTACGCCCATTCTGAGAACGACGCGTACTTTTTGTAGTAGAACAACCAAACCCGCACAATGTATTCTAGATGATGCCCATGATCTTTATAGGGATATGAACACAGCCAGCCTAAGGTAGCACAAGAGAGACGTCAATATAAACCTTGAACATCTAACATTCTGGACTTTCGGGACGCAAAGGCTACCTAAAATCTGATTTCATGTCTTTCCCCAGGACCCTGGGCTTGCTAAGTGGTTTCATAGTGCACTGTGGCTGGTCATGTGATACGGTCGGGCAGCCGATGATGTTTCCTGTATTTGGAGGCCAAGTCAACTTGTCAGCCCAACCTAGGGCAACCCTGTGCCGTTGGAGAGGCTTTCTCTGACCGTAGACCCTACCAGTGTGATATCGTCGGGGAAGATAAATCCGGGTGATTTTAGGGCGGAGGCTAGCTCAATGACAAGGAGCAGGAACAAGAGTGGTCCTAGAGCCGAGCCTTTAAGCACTCCGGCGGCGATGTCAAGCTTGGCTGAGCACATGCCCCCTATCCTGTCGCAAAATGCCCTCCTGATAAGAAAGGTCTCCATCAACTGATATACCTATCCCGGATAGCAAATAATTCTAAATTGGGTAGGAATAGGCGATGGTTCATCTGTGACATCCTGACCTCCAACCCGTCACGCGAAGATACCACCGGTGAGTGGAATTTTTGTTGTACGTACACAAAAGACATTTTCGGTCGTCACTTGATACGCTATGCCAGCTTATTCTCTTACCTGCTTTTTTCACCCCGGCGCAGCTTTACTGTGCTGTTCCTAAATTTGGTATAGTGTGTCCAGTTTAATCGTTTTCATGTATTGTCATATACTCTCCATCTTTGACTTCGCCGCTTAACGACATTTGCGATGGCTACACTTCACCAAAATGCCGTTGATTTGCGATTTCTGCTATGTAAGATTCTAACTTTAGCTCGCAGGATTTATATGGCTTTATAATTGCTCTCCACCTATTATCCGCCAATAATCTTGACCGGCGTCAATCATGAGGCCAGAATTCTTTCCATAAGATAAATTGCAGTGCACGTCCCTTTCTGCTAAATCGGTTTACGTGGACCTCACTGAGGGAACTCAAGGCGCAGGACGAAACTGCTCAGGTCCCTTCATGGCCCTTTGGCCTTATCTTTCTGGCGGAACCGAGCGCTGGTGATGGCGAACCTCAAGGGGACTTACACATTGCTGGAACAAAGTGTTTTACATTTTTGTTTCGAAAAATTTGTGAAGTCTGCCAATTTAGAAATGATGGAAAATTCGGGCCTGCCAATCAATTGTTGGATAGCCGAGCCGCCCAATCAGCAGCATAGGAGGTAAAACGCCGAAAATTGGATTGTAGGATATCAGGCTCTGGGGGACCGATGGATACTAACCTGAGGTTGGAGAGGTCCCGGAAAGTTACTTGTGCCCGTGCGCAAACGTTCCCTATGGATTCTGCTCCTAGTTAGTTGCCTGGTATTTTGTATTGATGTCTTGATTCGTTCCACTTGTCAGAGGCAAGCAAGAACATATCCCGCTTCTTGCATTGCTTTCTGCTTTTTCAACCTATTTGCTCCTCTGTTCCAGCGGCATGGTTACTCCGTAAAATGAAGAGTTAAAGTACTCATCTCACTTGCAGAGCGAGAGATGATAATGATGTAAACATTCCATTTTATGCCTAGTGGCACCTTTGCAATCAATCCACAAAACTAGTAAACACAAAAAAGTCTTATCTATAAGTTCCTAAATATGATTTATTCCACCTTTTGCTCTCATGGAACTCCCTAGCGGACTAAAAGCAGATTCAATCAAATTTATGGTATTGATCCTGATTATTCGAGCAAAACGTGACCGAGTTGATGAGAATCCCAAAACAGAACAAAAGGAATACTTAAAGTCGCGAAATTCTGAATAAAATAGTCTTGAAATTGTGCAAATAATAAGGCCTCATTTGAGGCCATTTAAATGTCTGGGCAGTGAATGAGCCCAGTTTAATCCGAAGGTCAAATTCCATCAACCGCCAACAGACAGTCACGTCAAGACCCATACCACAATCAAAAGTGGCTCCTTTCGAAAAAGGTTGACAGACTTATTCGGTGACAAACGCAGTACCTGAAGGGGGCGTGCAGATGATCAGATGCGAACTTACTGTAACCAGCACGGGGATTTACTGGTTGGATGCAGAGGATTTTGAACGTGGTCCTTTGAAGCTCCAACCAAAAGCCGTCAAAATTGACGAACCAGAATGAAGTTAGGGGTCAGTGATTCTATCGTGTCTACATCTCTTTCACAGTCACTACTGCTATCCATCCCCTACTATTGTAGAATAGCGTTGATAATGATTTGGGTCCCAGTCTCCAAATGTTTATTTTCCAGTTGCGTCTGTCCGGAGAATGTTTTTATCAAGTCAAGCTTTAGCTAAACTGCCCCAGAGTAAATGGTACGCTAGTCACAAATTTTAGGCCACTGTGTGACCAACAACGTGAAAAACGGGCGACTGTATCCTTAAACAAGAAAACTGCTTACAGTAGCTTTTATCACGTCAAAATTGAACAGTATGGTGCTGCGTGAATCAGAAGTACGAGTGAAAGCCTAATTGTAATAGCCTTCACATACCCGTTGAAATGTACTTGTGACCGGAGTTTTTCATGCGGAGGATGTATGTAATGGCATACTTAGTAAGTATGTCAGAAGTTAGGTACAGGACAGCATATTATGTATAACATCATGATGAGAAGAACACAGCAAGTATTGCGCAAATGGGTCCTGGTGCTTGAACTCCCGAAATTATTATCTTGTCCACCAAACCACCTCTCGGAACACCGCAGCCCAATCAGAAAGTAACAGAGTCAGTTCATCAGAATATCAAATTTCACAGTTTGGATTTTCAAAACTGTGCTCTTGAATTCTAAATTCCCCTCTTCCAGTCCAAGCACAGGGATGAGGGACAGTCTTTCTGGCTACGCGGTAGATTGTTCGTTCTAATTGTCCGCATGAATAATATGTATAAATTTTCTAACCCCTACAGAATTAGTAGGATAGATCACGATTCGACTCCACACAGAACTACTGGTTCAAAGTGGCCAGTTCGTGAATCAGCGTGAGCCTATTAGTACAAAGTTGTCAAGCCGGATGTTTACTTCGTGGATACGATAAAATACGAAAGATCTTGAAGCCTCGCAGTAGCTCGCAAATGCAAGCCTAAGCCCGTAGGCACTGGTTCCTTGTCAGTTGCATTATGGGATGAAGCTATAAAAACTGGAGGGGCATGCGACGGCAATTATTGATAAGAAAAAAATCCGTGTCATAGCTCTGATGAGTGAGAGGAACGTGCTATTGGATTGGGGAGATGTTCGTTGTTGAAGATGGGACAGTGAAGTGCTAAATGAATGTTTACATTCCTTTTGAAGGCGGCCTTGTTCTGTTAATTGGCGACTTAATTGGGCAGGACATTCCAAGGAGAAGTTACTGCGTGTGTGAGTAAGTCAGCTTTAGGCGAGCTGCGGGGTCGCGGTCTAGAGATTCTTCTCCATCGACCTTTGCGAGGGAGGTGGGGTGAAGACAAAAACCTCTCCCATCAGGCCTGGGGCAAATGGTTGAGCAGCTGTAATAAGTCACTCTGGTACGCCATACCTCCAAGGGATATAGGTCAAGGATGTGCATTTATTTGCGGATAAGCGAGATGAAAAGGACCACGCACTGTTTAGTTGCAGGTCCCTGTATCCCCTCTACGTGCTGCTGGTTGTGTGACAGTCGACAACACCCATTCAAGCTTCATTGAATATGTTCTCACCTTTTTGATTGGTTCCATACATGCATACAGCTTGGTAGTGTATGAAATTACAATGCGATTACTGAAAGGGTCTTTCATCGGACAGTGGGAAGTCTGATAGAGGCATATCTGAATACAAATACAGCCTACGAAACCGCTCTATCCTGATACGCACCATGTCCACTATCGTAGTAGATTTTGATGATGACCAGATACATTACTGTACTTACAAGCGGATGGGAAATTTCCCCTACGAATCTATAACACCATCGAACTTGAAAGATTTGCTCCGCTGCCGACTAACGAACACTGTGCTACAGAATGCTCTACTTTAGTGTGTCTAATAAGTAAGTTGCAAAGATCTCCTTCTTGCTTATCGAGGGATTGTTGGACTGTTTACAGCCGGATTTCATGAAATATTGATATTTTAAGATTTCGAGTTGTGAAAAAATGCGGTTGCAGTTGTGATGGATTTGTGAATGAAGTAAACAAGTTAGTTCGCACAGCTCAACTCTTTCTTCATGTACATTGAAGGTTTGGTGAAACACGCCATGGCATCGCCGATGAACTGGGAAACTCATTAAGTTATGTCATATGAGGTTCTAGGTCAGTTTACGCTTTTACCATACAAGTACCTGATTACAGACGATCATAATGAAGCCGGTAAAATGCACATGTTATTAGAGGAACTGTCCGCAAGTTGAAATAAATGGCCTTCAGAAATCCATCGATAGATTAATCAATTATGTGGTTTGCGCTTACCAGTGACATGGTTAATGTAAATGAAATTCGTGCAGTCGAGTTTATTCCTCGCTGGGATTAAATGGTGGGATAAGAAAAGAAAACTGACAAAAATTGGTTCCGCAAGGGTCAATCGTATGAGAATTATCACAATTCTTCGCTAAGAGAAGACAAACCGTTACACACTACCCAAGTAGCATGCCGGATCCGGTTCAGTAAAAATCCGGTAAAAGCTCGGCGAAATCCGGTGAAATCTGGTGAATCCGGGAACTGCATACTGAAGAAGTCCGGAAATGATACCGGTACTGGGTGGACATGAACTGGGTGCCGGAAAATCGGCACGTCTTTCAGTATCTTTTGTCCCCTTTTGAGAAGCAGGAAAATGTATCCAGCGGTCTATGATGCAGTACGTCTGATGGAAGATGGATTAAACCGTGTACATCGTAGACCATATTAGACATACCATAAAAATAGGAAAACGTTTGTACAAAGAACGTTACGAAGGAGGCAGCAAAATTATTACTTTTTTATACAAAAGTGGATAGAAGCAAATGTAAACGGCGATAGACAAAGAGAGAAATTGTTCATAGGCATCAACTGGCAACAATCCCTTCAGACATACAGGACCTATATATAACAAAAACATACTAAACTCTGTGGCTTTCCAAAGCTCCACATTGTCAACATGACGACACAGACACTGGAAGTCATAAGGAGTGCATCTCTGAAAAGATACAATAAGCCTGTCAAGTGTCTCAACAGAAGACGTCAGCAGACTGTTAGGGTTAACATCAAACATTCTTTTCACCACTCCTAAAAGGACCAAGTACATACAATCGAGAGGGAAAGTGTTCATCATATATATGGGTAAAGTTAAGAAGGGACTGACACCGATGTTCTGCCTTGGATATTTCTTTGTGCGAAAAGAAGAATCATCGCATAGTTCGGACTTCACATCGGGGTAGGTGACGCGGTTATCACAGTAGTCACCACGCTGAATACATTTATCACAACCGTAGTATCCGCTTGGTGACTTCACTTGCCGAATGAATGCACGGGCTATAGTGTCACAGACCACGGATGCCGAACGAAGGGTTACAAAAACATTGCCAACGTTAATACCTCCATTCAGTGACGTAGTCATCTCGTTGACTATTTGCTTCAAGAACACACTGACATCCGACGGTTCGCCGACACCGCAGTAAAAGCCCACAGTCATCACCGGGGAAAAGAATGGCTTTATCACTCGTGCAAGCAACGACCACAACTGCATATTGGATGATCGAAAAACGGTGGTTCCATCACAATTAAACTGCAGTTGCAATTGACCGGGGAGATTTTCAATAGTCAGTAATTGTCTTCGAACAGCATCTTCAATTCCCAAATGC
>LUCM01006023.1:107943-173790 GCA_008360955.1 Fasciolopsis buskii
TCACAAGTGCGAAAACGTCGATTTTAACTGCCGGAAACAGGAAAGATTGCTCACATAACAGTTCTGCGTCAACTACAGACAGCGGAATTTTTTTATAAAGCCTCGCTGTTTGGTCCGACCGGCTGGTCTTCACTGGTTTGTTTGGGAATTCACGGAGTGTCACGACTCAGTTGGATACAGACCGACACCAACTTAAAACCGGCTAAAGTTCGGTGGGTGGAATTATTCGCTTGTACAATAGAAAACGCGATCTTCTGCCTTGATAACTATGGGGTAGTCTGCACATAGTTAACTGAAAGAGTATCAACTTAATGTGCAGCACTGATTAGGTTTTCTTTCCTAGAACTTCATTGCAGAGCGAGCGTCAGACAAATCGCAACAGACCGCCCATATCAAAATCGACAGAATTGTGATTTGAATGGTCATGTTGTCCAACCTGCCAAAAAACGACGAGTCAATCCAAATGTATTAGTTCGTTCGGGTCGGGTTATCTGCGGCTGAAACATGCCCTGAGTTGGGACGATCACAATATATATATATATATATGCATATATATGCAAGGTATAGCACGAAGAAGAACTAGCGACTAACAACTAACGAGCAGTCAAATTCACAATACGCTGACGGTGAGTTTTCATGGTAAGTTTGTAATATTTCACCGCATTTTCACAACTTGTATGATGCTGTCAGAACAGGTGTTAGGCTAAACAAAAACGGAAGTTCCACAGTTAGTTTTAGCATCCGCCTAAATTTTCATATTGGAAGACATGTGAATTGTAGGGTGAAGAATAAATCACGGTGGCAGGTCGGCCTAGATTGTGCATTGTGATGGAAACTGACCAGATATGCAACTAGGTTGAGTAGCATTTGACTGCAGATCAATATATAGTGTTTAATGCATCCCTCTGAATGAGGCCATGTTTCTTCTGTCAGGGATTCCGGACATTTTCACTTTTAGCGCTGCTATTTTGCGTGTATAATTTTCAGCAATTTCTGTTGCTTGCAGCGTATATTAGACTTCATTTGTTCAGATCTTGCACACTTTGAACAACGCTGTTCAGTGGTTGGTTGGCCTCTCTAACGTGAACGAATCTGGTAACGTGCATGTAACCCAAATCTACTTCCTCTTCCACAGCCATCCGGTCTTAGAAAACCTATGATAGTTATTAAAGTCTACGAACCATCGAATGCTGACCGACCGACACGAACGGCTGGTAGCGTTAGTTTTCAATTATGCACTAACAGCCCACCGAACCATCATTGTGGCTACAAATAAGGAAATTCCAGTTGTCAAGACACTTGATGTTTTGCATTCCTCCTTTTTTCTTTTTTGTTTGCTAGTAAGTATTGCCATTTCTGTCTAACTGTTTCGCAAATACGGAGACTTGTTTCTGATAAATCGGTAGGGTCACTGACTTGGAATTCTGTCCTCGGACTGGTGTCAGTTCGCCCTAAATATAAACTTACAAAGTGTGCTTCACATCCTGTGAACCAGTAAAAGGCAGTGAAGAACTGACGAACTGCATTTTACTACTACCTTCAAAATGTTAAGATATCGCATGGTATTTGACTTAGATGATAGTCTGCGGACGAGTAATCGAAAAGAAAGAGGGAGACTAGTGATTCGCACTGCTAGAAATTTTCTACACAAACGAAGAAGCTTTGCAGCATTTTTGTTGTTTTATTGATTAGTCAGCAGTGACTAACTGATGATCAGTTTGGATTTTGTCTCATTGAAATGTTTTAATTTTTTGGTATTTCCCCTTATATTTTTCCACTGCTGGCATGGGAACATTTTGAATTGCCCTATACTGTAGAGATTATTTTACTGGAGTGAGCCTTGACAAGTGTTTGGATAGAAAATGAAAAGGAAATTGGAAGCGCCCAACTATCATATTTTAAAAAATCTCTGTGAAAAGTTAACAAATTGGGACAGAATGGTGAAGTAAGCTATTGTATATTTCTGGTGGTCGCATGCACGGCAAAACATACTACTGCCAACGCACTGTGTTGCCAGTAATGAGCCATACACTCCAAAAATTTTGCACTGGTTTGTTATGAATTCCAAAAATACCGCATCACGGAAACGCCTTATGCTGCATAGCTACTAAGGGTAGCATTGACTGTCGAGGCAATATGGGGCGATTGCATGCACTCAAAACCGGTCTCCCTTAAATCGTGCCGTAGAAATATGAACATTGTGCAGAATATATGGGTGGGGGAATTCTGTGCGGGAAAATGCTTCTTACCGATTAGTTTTCTCACATTTGTGATAAGAAACCAATAAACTACAGATCGTTGTTTTGAAAATCGATGTGGAACAAACAAAAGCAAAAATGCGCGGATGAACACGCATACACTGGGGCGTCGGTCACTAGTAATTCTGAGTTTCACATTCTGAGTGGAATTTATGTTGAAAGAATAGGCAATATGAGGACTGCACGAACCAAACCCGGGATCATGTGGCTGTAATTCTAAAAGTATCGAAGGGTCTAGTTACCGAACTGTTGGCATCATCACAGGAGAACCATTGTAGTCAGTAAGGATGACAAAAATAACGGTTCGTGGGTGAGGTGGGCCACCGAATATATGTCAGATATTTGCGTTTGATTATCACAGAAAAGGCGGTGATGATTATGAGCGACTTGATAAAAAAGACACCTTGATCTTTGTGGCCCAATTTTTTCACAGTGGGTTTTGTCTTTCGCCATTCTTTCCTTCGAACATCCGAGTTCACATGACCGCATGAGCAAACAGATCTAGGTTTTTGGTAATGAAACTGTGAAAATTACGACAAACGATGCAAATATAGAATGTGTGCTTGTCCAACACGTAGGCATTTATCGATTTCCTCGCCTGATGCTAATGAAGAAATGAAAAATTGTTGGAAAATGCCAGAGCGATTAATTGCTTTCGAAACCACGTGGTACTCAGGTCTAGCTATAAAATCACATTGTGCACGTTGTATGTGACAGGTTGGTTGACAAATAAAGGAGTTCGACAATAAGTATAATGGTTCAATTTTCGTTATTCTCGGTGTCCACATCTACTGTTTGGTAAGGGTCAACTAAAGATATAATGAAAGTCAGTCAGTGAACTCAATAGCGTCAATATTGACGTGATCTCTCCAAAGAATGCCAGCGGAAAATGTTACTAGCTTCAGAACTGTGCCCTTGTTTCTAAGTTCAATCACAATAATTCTAGGTTGGGAGCATGCAGAAGTCGTTCTTCTTCGTCAGTTTCACATTCACCTTCCATCAGCTCACTTTTTAAATCCTCGTTTTTACATAAATAGCGCAGTTTGTGTCGGCCGAATTTGGCCGTACAAAACAGTGACACTAGTTCTGAATTGGATGCATTGTCGGCGCTGTACCACGTATTGAGACGAAGTGGTACTAATAAAATTTCAGTGCGGGAAATTTATGTCCAGATTCCATAGTGTTTCACCACTTGAACATCGCAAAATTAATCAGAATAGCGCAAATGAAGTGTATCATTCATGTTTACAGTGTAAGTAGAAGAAAGAATTAACAAAGCGTATCACTTCACTTACGCCTTTTTATTTTCAGAATTTGACAATATTCACCAGACGATTTGCTATTAAAACTGCCACATCGTGTTCATAATGCACGGAAAGTGTCAAGCTTGCTTGTTTCAATTTGTGGCTTGAAACACTTGAGTTGTAAATAAACCGTTTGACTTGAAAGACATGAGTGTACAGGAAATCTTCGATCCAAAGTACAAATTCACTTCTTCAAGGAACGCACTGATCTATGAACGAAGTGGAACACAGAATTGGACACATAGCAACTTGATTAATGGGTTGCGTCCTATCGTGAATAAAATAAGTTACATGCGTCCATCTACCCTAATAGAAGATTACGACTTTTACTGACTGAAAACTTGGCCAACCACCTTCTCGTGCATGAAAGAGATTTTTATAGTAGATTATTGTCATTCTTTCAAAAGCAGAACTAGCCAAAGAGGAGGAAGAGAAGTAGTTTATTTCAAAGGCAATTTCAGCACCGAACAATTCCTCCACCTTACACTTAACGCAATGAATGACTGCGTGTGGCTGAACATTATGTTGCGACAGCAGGAGATAATACTGGGTTGTGTCTATCGCTCACCAGTCTGGAATTCGGTAGCCTCTTTTTGGTAAATGAAGAATTAAACTTGCTTGCGGAAGCCTCAGGATGCCTAAAATTAATAGCTGAAGACTTCGAATCTCCCGAATTATGCTGGTCCTCCTGTTAGGCCCCTCGAAACCCCTCACCGTCCCAGAATGCTCTGTGTCTGGGAGGAAGGACCCAACGTGTCACATCTTACGCAAAGCGTAATATCGCTATCTACTTGATTTTTTCATTGGGACTGACCAAAGTAGCAGTCACGGTAGCGAACAGTCTTCCGGAACATGACCACTGGTCGATTTGCTGCTGTTTCTGAGTCTTTATTATCACCCAGAAGAAATCATCCTCCGATAGATCATCTTACAAGGCGTGCTGGAACACATTTCCCTGTTTGGTTCGAGCTCAAAACTGGAGCAGCTTCTTTCTTGTTCGTAGACCCCAGCTAGCAACCCACTGGCTATATGCCTATTTGGAAAACTTCTTAGACATGAGTACCCCAAAACAATGTCTCTCAGCTGGCCCCAAACAAACTAAGCTCACCCGTATGCCATCTAGGCTGTGCAAGCTATGAGAAAATTCAATACAACAAGGGATTTTTCACTGTGGTTTCAGTTAGTTCGCCCTAAAACGGCACTCTGATGGCCTTCTTCGTCAACAAGAACTCAGTGAAACAATAACTTGAATAACTCAGAAATTGTGGCAAAGTTGATGAAAAAAAAACCCACAGCGCCGTACCAGAATTTCGTCGATCCTCTATGGAAACACTTATATGGAGGAACCTCTAGACATGGCCGAATCTTTTAACTCACCTTTCGCGGCTTCATTAGCTAGCACTAACAAGCCTTTCAATCAGTATTCTGTCTTATCTATTTGTGAACATTTGTGTCTCACCACATTCCACTATTCCGAAATCTCTTCTCACGCTGATGATAAGAAAATGTCTGACGGACGAGGTCCGGTCTTCTTGTAAAGGACTGTGTTAAAAATCCTCCCGTTCATTAGACAACCATACACAGTGCATAGAATCAACTCACACCTACCAGTTTGCACTCACGCACTGTATCCGCCAGTTGGTTTGTTTGTCACTCTTTTGGGAGATGCCACTTTGTTTGCGTCCTGGGTCTTAACGTGACTGCCTGTTAGGGCTCGGTAGAATTTGACGTTTGACTCTCGTCGTACCGTTGCATCGACCGCACATTTGAGGTTTGTATTTTTGTACAGTTTGATGAGTCTTTTATTGAGTACCATAGAAATTTGTAGATCAGTTTAATTTTTATCTGGGACTCGCATCAGTCTGACTGCGCGTTGCTCTTATACTAGGGAATGGAACCTTTCAAGCCTTACCCCCAGCCGCTCTCAGACTTGGAGGCCCTGACAATCTTATTCTTTTATCTAACTTTTTAATTTGTCCAAGAATTTTGGCTGTTATCCTTCCAGTGGAAGATTTCCGTAATCAAACCAACTCACAAGAAGGAATGTAGGCTCGAATCAACTTACTATGGACCAGTAAAACTAACCCCAGCAGTGTTGAGAATCATGGAGTGATCAAAGAAAAACTTACTCATAAACCTCTGAGCATCAACCTTATTAACAACGATCAGCATGGCATTTTGAAAAACCGGTCATGCGCAAATTGGATAGCTGATTGTTTTAGTCTTATTACAATGGGTGCGGATAATGGCGAAGCAGTCATCACGGTCTTTCTGGCCCTTGGTCGGGTATCCCATTCTTGTTTCCTATCAAAAGTGAAGTCTTGCGACATCACTGATCCCTTTCAGTCCTTGCTAGCATCTTGCCTAACTTGACGTAGTCAGACTCTGAATGTGAACATCATCGATTCTAAGCTCCGGCCTACAACCAGTGAGGTGATTTAAAATGGTGTTTTTTCCCCGCCCCCATAGTTTCTCAGGTGCTTAAAGCAACGGTTCCCTACAAATTTACACGAGACACCCTTCCTCTTGGCTAATGATGCAAAAATTCTCCACATTTTCAAACTCAATGCCTTGATTCTGCGCTGCATAAAATACCGCTGGATTCGCAATCACTCAGTTCTTGTGAAATAGATTGTTTAATGAAGTTTTTAGTCGAGAATTGTTGCATTTTCATTTTTAAATGTCTAGTTATGCCCGACTCCCTCAGTCTCGGAAAAGAGCCGATGCCCGTTAAATCTGAAGTGCGTGACTTAGGGCTATATAACTTTTCTACTTTCAACTTTCACAACACATTGGCACACAACCCGTTAGCTTATCGGACTGAAACGGAGAACTTTTCGTTTACGAGGGAGTAAGCCGGGAAATTATAGGACCCATGTCGGATCACTACTGCGAATATTACGTACTGGGGTTTGAGGCAGTGCCATAGAAAACTTTTTAAACCTTTTAAATATTTTTACTTCCCTCATTAATGAAATAAGAACGTATATCATTTTTCAGGAAAGGACCAGCGGCCAAGAGAGGGCTGCCAAATGGGGAAGCTGACCGGCGGTGGTTGGTTTTGAACCAGTGACCTTCACGCCAAAATGCCAGAACTTTATTCGCTTGGCAACCGCCGGCCCAAGTATGCTAAAAATCTTTGCTAAGTGACTACCGGAAAACGATCCGGAACCCAATTATAGGCAGACAGGTACCTTAATGAACCTCGAGCCCCCCGGTTCCGCAGGCTAAAATTAAATGTTATTTTTTATTCTCTGATAAAATATTAGCAATACAAGGCCTCTCCATTGTTAAGAGAATCTACTAGCATCATCTATTCTCTAACAAGGGCTAGCCACATTGTCCCGGTCTCATTTTCCAAAAAAATCGCATGCAAATTCTTTCTGGCAAAAATACACACCTATGTGGAATGAGCTTCTACCTGAAACACGCTATTAAAAAGCCAACATCATTCAAAAAGCAGCAAAATAGAACCATCAGCATTTCTCAGAATGTCCTTGAAGTTGATTCTTAAAGCCGATTGGACTAAGCATGTGAGATTAATAAGAGATTCTGAGTGTCATAGACATTCTTTCTCAAGTCTGGTTGCTGAACTTCAGAGTATTTTCGAGCACCTCTTGTTCATTTATCCATGCAATGGGCAACTCACAAATTTTTATTCGCATTTTCCATCGTCACAGCCAAGCTCTTAATTTCCTCCAAAAGCGTAATAGTTCACCATTTTGGACTTTCTATCCTTACTTTATGTAGACCAATAGTTGTATTCACGCCCTTTTATGCGCACAATAGTGCAGTCGAGTAGTACTGTCTTTTCGCTTTCTCCTGTTCTCTGCGTCTCAGAACTATAGAACCACCACCTCCCCTCCTCATCCCAAGTAATTACACCGCCATTCCATACCCCATTTTTTGATCTACCCCTCAGGACTTTTGACGACAATCTTGCCCGTATTTACGCCACTGTCTCCGACCCTTCCAACCCCCGCTCTATCAATCAAAGACTTCTAAGCCCAATATTCGGCTCCAGTCCTATGAACTCCATCAGTTCCACTGATGCACCTACTGAGGTAGCCAAAAATTCGTCGACTTTACCCAGTCTCCTTCTTTCCTCATACCCTTCTGTCTCATCTCGGTCAGCTTCAAAAACCCTTTGTCCTTTCGCAAACGAAAGTAAGTAAAAAATTAGGCTGCTTACCTTAGCCCCACAAAACTGCCTCCTATCTTCAGCTGCACCGCTAATTTCCCATTCAAGTTAAAAACTCGCTAGTTTCGTGGTGTTCCACCTGCCCATCATAATCAGATCATTGTTCTTTCCTCATTCTGACACTTTTAATAGTGGCCACCATAACAATTAATACGATAGCACACTGGGCACCACAGGATCTGTTCCGCCAGTGGGAAATGATGGGATTCACCACATTTCATTGGCCGTATGGGTGCCAGCCTGCCTCTCCCCCACTCTTACTGGCCATCCGATTTTTTGCTTGCTGACACTGACGCCTCTTTTCGAAATTTACTGGCGTGGTCATTGCAAAACTGCTACCAGCATTTGTCACCTAACCTATATTAACGAGGTTTCGGTGCTCAAATACGCCAAATATTCCTCAACAAAGAATTCGCTTTCTTCTCGGCACCAATGTGATCCCCGCAGCAAGTCGCCTACACCTGCCTTCGTACCCCAATTTACTAACCGACACTGAATCGGCCGCAACTGCTGCAGAAAACATGGAACCCCATACATGTTTCCTTATTTTCACCAGCTTTTAGCCATAGTGGTTGACCCCGTCCTTTGGTTCTGTCCTGCGTTTCATTTAACCAGCAGCAAAATAGAAGAGAATTATAACAAATTTATTTACATTTTAAACACACTTGCTTTTTCCACACATTCTTCTCTCTGCTAAAGTCGGCCTCCACATTGCTTTGTATAGCAGGTCGCCAACTAATCATCCGTCTCGAATCCACAACTTCCTCTTTTATATTTCTTTTGCCTTCTTAGCCTTGATTCACACTCCAAGTTCGGGATCTTTCACAAAATGTACCTACGGAACATTCCACAATACGTTTTGACTAGGCAAACCAGTTTCATGTATATAAACATTTGTACGTTTTTTTCTCCCTCTTTAATTGGTTCTCAAACCAGCCATGTCGACGTTTCTGAGTTCTCACACTACGGTTGCCGATTATTTCCGTTGTTACAAGCATAAATGATTAAGTAAGAAAGAAGCTTCAGCAGCTGTACTAAACGTCAGCATAAGTGCAAGGTGTGCCCTGGGAGGGCGAGGACAGATTGAAACCTAGAAGGTTAGAGTGGTGAAACATGTGGACATTTCAGGTTGCTACCAGCCCAGATCTTCTCAAATTTCAAACCAAATACATATTCATCGAACAAGGGCGGTGTGTAGTTTCCCATTTGGCAGGCTCAGGTCTGAGCTGGTGGCTTACAAATCCATTGTTTAGAATGGCTTATGGCTTCACGGCCTGAGTTAGTTTTCGTTGCTGGATACACAATGATCCCAGGCAGAATCATTTTTTGTTTCTTCCCTAACAGAGGGACGATTGAGCCCACAAAAGTGCTTTGCATAGTTTTTTTCCCCGGACCATAATAGTATCTGTGATATATTTGTTCACTACTGCTGGAAGTGGTCTGTTTTCTCCACTTTCGGAGACGCTAAGGTAAACATGCTGCAGTCATTAGTGCGGACTAAATGAAACCAAACTGGGGGTAGGCAGACACAGAGGATGATCGCTTATGCCTCGGAGCACAGACCTGTGTATTACTCAGTCATCTACAAAGCCGTGATTTATCTTTCTTTAACACGTGACGGGTTAGTTGCATAAGTGAAACGGTTCATCTATAGGATATGGGCGGCGTTTTTTTGCAAAGTAGGTTGAATAGTCACAGAAAAAAAGGCTAGACCAGGTTCGAGTGAGCAAGTGAATGGGAATTAAGAAGGATAGTTGGGGAAGAGTAAAGGAGGCCTCGAAGAAATTGTCCCGGGTAGAAAAGACTGCGAATCCACTCTGTTACCGCAGTAAGTAAATGACAGAAGAATAATTGAGGAAGGGACCCAGAGGAAATAGAAATTTATCTAGGTAAATTTGGGTTAGAAGACGGCATCATTCTGTTATCATAGACCACAATATTTTATGGTATTGTCGACTGAAATCAAGGTTCTGAAGTGCCTAAGGTAATGATTACTGGGTTCCTACGCAGACCTCGTACTCCCGAGCCTCTGAGAGATGCGGATCGTGCATAGGAATGAGTTGGTAAGATCAGCTGCCCCCGGACTTCGCTTTTGAAGGCAGTGGGAGACGGTGATCGGAGAAGCAGATGCTGAGACAGTAAATTCCAAGAATATTTAACACTACAAAAGTTTATTCTGACACCTGTTTTCTGTATGGTAGTTGTGTCTTCGAGGTTAGTTTTTCGAAGGGCATAGAGAACCTGGCTACTGAACTGAGGGACTGAAGTACAGCTGTAACCCATATTAATAATATTGAAGAATCTCAAGTTTATTCTCGCAAGCCGAAGCCACAGAGGTTCAAAATTCAACAATGTACATCGTTCGTTTTAACTCAGGTTTGATAAAATGTCTATTAACCGCTTCGTTTTCAAATACCAGTGCGTTACACCCTTCCATTTTGGAGCCGATCAAAAAGCAGTATTCCAGCATAGATGTGGCGTGTTTCGAAGTGGTTAATTTCACTCAGGTTTAAATTAAAAGTTCTAGGCAGCAACCCAGCTAGGTCAATGGCTTTTGAAACTTGAGTAACTGCTCGTCCCGAAAAGCTGAAGCTGCAAAAATATTTTAGGGCGAAATCTCGAACCCCATTACTAATGGGGATTGATTTCCAGTTTTAGGCCTGTCTGTAAATAAGGAGCACTTGTGGCAAAGGATGCCATTTCGTCCATTTTTGTTGGCTCAAGTGTTGAGAGCTGTTAGGTCTTGGCTTAGTTCGACAACATTAGAACCTAGAACCTGAGCTTAGTACGTGAAACTGATCCAGATATCACCGATGAGTAGGAAATGAACCCCTTTTCCAATAAGGTTGAAGATATCATTAAAATACCAGAGAAACAGCCGTAGGCCTATTATACTCCGCTAGTTACTAACCTGGGATGGGGGAACCATTCACATGCACCATTTGGTTTCCGAATGAAAGAAATGACGTTAACCGTAGTAGCACAGGATCAGCGATCCCATAGGATTTGATCTTGTTCATCATCCTACAGTGGGATACCCTATCAAAAGTTTTCGACAAGTGTAAATAAGCTACCATCACTGACTTTCTGGCATTAGCAGTCGTTGTGATTTCATTTAGGCAGTTAGTCATACATGTAGCACACGATTTCTTCTGAAGGGATCCATGTTATCCTCTGTTGACGAGCTTGTTTTCCGTAAGGTATGGCATGAGCTGCTTATTATTTAAGCGCTCCGTGATTCAGAAGACATTTGGGGTATGGTTGATTGGTCGATAGTTGTCCGGGTCAACTCTTGGGCCCTTGTTTTCCATGGGAATTATGACAGACTTTTTAAGTGGGAGGGAAATGTACCGCACTGGACAGAGAGGTTGAAGATACTGGTCAACAGAACAGAAATATCGCTCCCAACTAGCCAGAAGGCTAGTAGCTGACTTATGCTTTGCCCCAGTGGAGCTACGTAGGTAAGACAGAAATCTTTGAGAATATTTCAGAGGTCAAGCAGGGTGGACACGAGGTTGGAAGGTCATCGTCAGTTGCTAAGGCGGAGGCAAAGAACCTACCGAATGCCTCAGTAAGCGATGTGTTGAACAGAAATGGTGGAGAGCTCGCTATGGATGTCCTTGATTTCATTAATTTTTCCTGAGCTAATTTTGGGTTGGGCTGGCTGAGAGCACGGAGCTATTGCATTTTAGTACTGAAGTCTGTAATCGTTTCCATTTTTTTAAAATGCGAGTGAGTCATAAAAACAAAGTCTCTGGTCCTAAGAAAATCTTTCCGAAGTTTGGAGATTTTGGAGATTAACCGCTCACGACGGTTCCTTCTGGTGGGCAACGAGGGAGTCTGAGCCGGTGCAATACTATCGAGGCATTCGTGCAGCTATGAATAAAGCTTATCAGTTGCCATTAGCACTTGCTTTGATGGAAAAAATTAGTCCCAAATACAGCTCCAGAGCAGAGTGGCTAGTTGATCCCAGTTTGCCTCAAAGCACAATTTAGAAGTTGGAGGTGAAATGTTAATTTGGATGGTGAGATTATGCAACTGATGGGCGGATGTGCACATCCAGAGAAACCAGTTTGAGCGGATATGCGGACCTGCATTAAGCCCATGGTGAAAATCAGATGTAGAGTATTTCCTTTTCTTATCGGCTTGCTAACGTGCTTCATCCATCCTTCTTACTGAATTGTGGCAATATAAGGGAGCAAGCATCTAGCAGCAGTGAAGGTGGACCAATAAATGCCTGGAGCACTGAAGTCTTCAGCTACTACCTTGGTAAGGCGGAATACAATTAGTTGCGTCAGTTAGGAGTAGGAACTCATTCTTACAGAAGCCTGGTGGATGACAGATGGATCCGATGGAGAGGTTTTCCCTATCGATGTCAGCCCCAAGCCATGTGACATCTTGAGTGCAGTTTAGCTGCGGATCTTGTCAAAATAAGGCCAGCATTGAATCGCGGATATATACGAGGCAGCCGCCTCCACCTTGAGTTGGGCTAGATTCTGTAGATGATTGATATCCGGGGATGGTAACTGCATCGTCTGGAGTGTCATCATTAAGCTACTTCTCGGTGATTAGTAAGAAGTCCTAATTAGAGGAAGGGGCTAAGAGCGAATATATTGTATTTTTCATATATTGAACGAGCATCGGACAGGGACAGCGGCAAATGCTCTGTAGAGCTGACGACGGAGGAAGACCGAGAGTAATGTGATTTCCGCGCTGATAACTGAGCGGGATGTAGTCACAAGAAAGGGGTAATGGAGGGTATCGCTTCTTGGGAGGATGACGTGATCCTGCTGCCGAGGCGAAAATTCATGAACGCTGTTCGTAATTGCTGATTGTCGTGATGTGACATGTGGTCTGCAAGCCCAATTGTGACCAGAGTGCCTCGCGAGGCCTGGATAAGCACACCATTTGGGGTCGCCTTGGTGAGGCAGGACTGGAGGCTTGGGATACCAAGGTGCAAAGAAGCTCCGAGCAGATGTTTGAAGGGCGCAATTAAGAAGGTCCGAGGGGTCTAGTGTTTGGACCGAGGGGAAAATAGATAACCCTGAGTGGAGATGGGGACGGAGTTTCAACCGCTGGTCGCAGGCTAAATGCCACAGATGTTGATTTTTTCGGATGTGCCGGTTGCGGAGTGGAAGGGAGATGGGGGGTCATGGGGCATGGCACTTACTTTCTTGCAAACAGACGCCATGTGAGCCATAGATAGGCGGGGGAGATGAGGGGGGCAGTTGTGTTGTTGGAGGAAAAAACATGCTTTAATATCAGGACCAAATGACGTAAAGAATGAATCGAAAAATCTATGTGCCATGTACTGGTTTTATTCATGAATGATATAATATTATTAACAGCGTTGTCGGTAGATGTAATTCGCCAACGTTTCGACTAACGTGGGTAGTCTTTCACAGGGCAAGTTTCACAATCAAATGACGGAGGGAACGTTCACATGCCACCCACGGCGGTCGAAGCGTTGGCGCATTACATCTACCAATAAAGCTGTTATTAACATCATATCATTCAGAAGGAAAAAATGTGCATTTGGGATGCTGTACGGTGGAGGCAAGTGGAGTGCTGATAGGGGAATAGGTGAAGGCTGAGGGCTCATTAGTGTGGGAACTTTGTAACCGGGACTACAGAGGGCAAATTAGAGTTAAGAAAGTAAGAACCTATAGTAAATCTGCTGCTGATTTTTGGGGAGTGTATATCCTGGGTGGGAGAAGTGAAAGGCTGGAATGCCTGGGGCTGCGGCCGTGGTCGTAGGTACTAGCAAGTGTTGCGGGTGGCCGCTTCGGCGGCTTTACTGCCTCTCAAGGTACGCAAGACCGCAAAGCCTACTCAGGTGAGCCCAGTGATGAATCATCCCAGTTATCTGTTGAAGGTGGCGCCTCAGATACAGCAATTGGCCTATGATCGGGTAAGGAGTAAGAATTTGAGGATAAGGAATCAGGCGATCGTGCCACTGCTAATATGCATTGCAGTGCGAGCTTGTTTTAAGTATAGTTATTGATGTTACGTCAGATGTGATTGTGAGATGGCAAAGATTCCATGGTGGTTAAGCTTCTGGTGCGGCTTAATTTTCATTTAATCCCACGGTCTCTTATATGCAGTGGACAGTGGGTGTAGAACCGAAATATTTTCTCTGACAGCCCCCGCACAGTTGTGTTTGTGTGCTTGATTTGTCGTGGGGACTTACCCTGTGGCAGTGTACGTAGTTCGGATTTAGAAGAATGTGGTCCACACTTGGGGTGGTTGCGGTAAGGGTATCAACTCTAACTAGCAAGGCGGGGATCGGAGAAGACGTGGTTGATCATTGCTTTCAGGTATGTTTGGTTGTAGATTGGCTGATGAGAATGGATGCTTGCTTAGAGGAGGCGCTGGAGCGCTCCTAACTGATCGAGGTACGTCTCTGCAGAGAGGATCTGACAGTTTGTATTTGGACTTTGGGAAAGGCATGATGTTTACTGCAGCTTGGCCGCTTCTAATGAGCACATTTGCTAGTGAGCCGTTGGCAGACTCAAAAAAATTTTTGGGTATGGGCAGCGTAGGTACATTCCGCGGAGCCTCCTTCAACCGCGCGTTTGACCGGGAGTGTTGTATGCATCTGACTTGATGGATTTAGTCGAGAAGGTGGAAGTTTGTCAGGAACGTGAAAAATAATAGCGTTCCTAGAACTATTAATTTGTCCACGGTTAGTGAATGTGATGGAATCTGTAAACCGACCGGCTTTAAGTAGACTATGAGGATCGACTGCGTCCTTTAGTCGGGCATTGAGGTCCAGGGGAAAGATTGTTTTTACAAGGCCCAGTTTTCTTTTCCTACCTACTGCTACCTGTTATCGTGTGTAATGCCCAATTAGTTAATTCGCTTTTGTTGCGACGACCGGTGCAGCGGGCGATGACATGCGACTAGAGTCTCCCGGCTGTCCCCACCCCTAGTTGTTAAGATTGCAGGCATCACGTGACCCCCCAGTTGGTTCTACTTCCTCATCTGTTAAACAGCTTTGGTAGCTTTCATTCTCCAGGGGACTTCCGATTACCTTTATCTTCTGCGAGGGCGGCTGAGTGGTCGGTGTTGGTGGGCCGAAATTTTGGAGGCGCTTTCCGCCATACATCCCCTGGGAATTTTCCCTCAGCTTCCCTAACACCCCTTACGCGACGTGACGCCGTTTTGTTAGCACCTGGGGAGTCAGGTACTAAATGCTACCTTGGCGCATGGGCTATTACTACAGCAGTGACAAGTGGCTTGTCCTTGGTTGACTCATCTGAGAATTCAACCAATTTGGGCCTTGCTGCGCCTCCCTGCGAGAGAGGAGTAACTTGCAGCTGCTCTGTGCACCCATTTTGCCCCACGCAGGGAGCGGAATTCGTACCATGTGGATGGTATCCGTTACTCGCCAACAGTCCAGTTCGCGCCTGGAGTGGTTCATCGAATAGAGTCAAAGTTGGAACTCCCTGACTTATTTCTAAAGAGCAGGAAATTCCAGGTTGACTCTCCTGGAGTATTTGTTGGCGTCCCGAACCTGGTCTTCTGACTTCTTTGCAGTTTTGCATTTGTCTTGTTTGTATCCCTTCTCCCGATGTTACTGGCCTAACAGGAGTGGAGGAAACTGTCTTTGGGCAATCATGCTTGCGTCCATTTACCACCTCTGTCGCAATCTCTTGAAAGCTAGCTACGACCGCGTACGACCTTGACTAAACCGCCTTCGGGGTAATTACCACTTCCGTAAGTTTGGAGGACGTACGTACGCAGCTTTGAATCCTCGTCCCCCAGTACTTCCCGCCTCCCTGGAAAACATCTAGGGCAGATTCCTTGCATGTCCATTCAGTCCATCCATTTGGGCAGTACAGCGGTCAAAGTTCTCCCTTAATTCCCGAACACTTCGGATGTGCCCACCATTTGCAGATTTCACAGACAACGTCTTTCACCACACGTTTACTGCAGCCCCCATTCAAATAAGGGTAGGACGCTCGCAGCTTCTTTGGCAAATACCAGGAAGAGTTTTTGACAAAAACGAGCTTTCCATTAATGAACACTAAAACAGGTTGCACGGAATATTAAACGAAAAGTAAAGCATGTTAACTAAAAAGGAATAAGGCACCTTTTTTTAAAAAAGACAGTCCGCGAAACTCCGTCACATAGACTGTTTTACGCCAGATTGTGTATAGTACAGAACTGAGATAAGTTCACTTCTATAATAAAAAGATCGCTGCCCGCAGAACTCTAGAAAATTCGAACTGCTCTTTAAATCACGTCAAGGTCAAAGTTTGTTTTCTCGTAAAAACAAACAAACAAACTGATATCTCCAAAGCTGTATAGTAAAACAGGGTTTAAATAAAAGTCAAGTCAGAGATGGGAACGTGACAATCTAAACTTCGAAAAAATATTAACAAATGATTACATGGGGATTCAACCGATGTTTGTTCAGAAAAATTTAGCTAGCTCTTCTGGCTGGGGAAAAAGCTATACGTATGTTAAAAATGTCAGAATAACAATCTACTTTACTGAAAATATATGGCTAATAACTTACAAAGAGGAACGTTGCAGCGCATCAAATCTGAACAGCCTGGGAGTCTTTCTGTCGGTCTTATATGGCCTGAACCGTTTTCGCCTCCGTCCACATACATAACTGCTGGAAGAATTCTCAGGATGTTTATCATTTCCACTTGTGCTCTTCTAGTTTAGTAACCGGGTGAGGATGAATCAACACCGACATCCCGACCGGTTCCATTTTGGAGGCTGACGAAGAAGAGGAGTCCCTTTGTGGTGAGATAAAACGTTGGACCAGTACGTTGTTCTTGAAGATGCAATCCTGATCCCATGCGATGATTTTTCAAATTACTCAAATGAACAGTTTCGAGTTGACCTACAACACTTTCCATCTTCTCCAAAACGCTGTCGTTTGCGACAACTTCACACTTGCCATATCCCCCTTAATCTCTTCGAATAGATCTACGTATTTTCCTTGTTTTTTTGGCGTCATTCCCTTCGGTGAGGGACTATGTTAGATCCACCGCTTTGGCCGGCGCACACTGGGATGGCAACTCGGCTGCAGTGATGTGTGGGTGCAGTCAAGTTGGCGGACCACACCTCATAGGTTAACCTCTTAAATGTGTATTTCAGGTTGGGTATCCAGCACTCGGTCAGCCCCACCCACTAGCATCCCTGTAGTTAGCTCCCCCTTAGTCCCTTCATGTACATGCACCACCATGAGACGGCCCCCTTCTAATCCTTCCCGAAGCTAGTCTCATACGATCTTGCTATGTGAACTAGCACGGGGAAAATCTATTGGCATCTGAAGTCTGCGGTCACTGTGTATACATCTCAGTATCGCTCTCCCTTTTTGGGTGCTTCTGTAACAAACATCGCCTCGAGAGGTGTCTTCTTGTTCTCCGTCAGCAGTGCGCACACTTTTTTGTGTCAACATATCTTTTGTTACTCCCAGTTGAAAATGACCTAGTCAAACTTACTCTCAACAAATCTTATCAGTACCCAATTTCTTCGTTGGATTACATAATTTATATCCACTGCGCCACTCCCAACTGCTAAATCCTAGTAACCATCCAGCATACAAAACTTTTCGTGTTCTCATTCCCTGAGTGTCTGTCCAGTAAATTACTCGTCAGACCATGAACGCGCTGCCTCCAAATCTACTTTCGCATTGTTTTCGTGCTTTCTTTTGTCTCACTTTATTCACTGGATCGTATCCACTTCGCATTCATTTCCGTTTCTCGTCAGCGTTATTACATTCTATTTCTGTCGTTGAGAAACTACCCCTGCGTACGATACGCTTATGGAGGTCCACGTCTTTCATACCAATACTGGAAGGATGGCCGTGATTCAGTTTCCCCGTTCATCATTCATCAACACAGACTATTTTTAAGCTAAATGTTTCTCTATTAGTTAGATTATTATTATTCATCTTATCGGTTCTTCTACCCCTTGCACCTGTAAGCTCATTTTTCTTTCTGTTGTTTCCATCGTGCTCACCGCATGTGTCTGACCAATTCCCGAGAAACATACCGTGGTTATTGCTATAGTATGAAAGACAACTTTCATGGACGATACAGACCTAGACTTTTCAGTTTTTAAGCTGTACGGGCCAACTAAGGTAGCTGTGGCCAGTTACGCGCAGTCACGGAAGTGAGCGCCATAGACTCGCCAAATGCCAACGCCAAGGTGGTTGTTAGGTGGCAATTTAGTCTTACAAATTTCCTTCCGGAAGTTCTATCGTGAGTTCGGCGTTGTAGTTCACTAGATTCCCGTTCTTCTCGTTGTGCAAGGAAACTGCAGTGCTGTGGCAGTTTAGTCCGCGGAAGGCCTTTGGCACACTTATCAATAGATTAGTTACGTTATGGCCGGCGGTGGCCAAACGGATAAGGTCCTGGCGTTTGGACGTGAAGGTCACGGGTTTGAATCCCCCCAACGCCGGTCAACTTCCCCACTTGGCAGCCCTCAGCTGGCCGCGGCCCCCCTCCTTAAAATTGATGTATATTGTTGTTTCATAAAAAAGGAAGTAAAGGATAAAAGATAGAAGATTCGCGTCCACTAAGCTTTAGCTCGATAAGTTTGAGGTCACTATCGCCCATAAAATTCTGATCGTACTACAGTATATAAATTGTGAACGGCTGTGTATGAAAGAAAGAGGGTTAGATTGACCGTATAATCGGCGTTCACATAAAACAAATCCACCATAGGCCATAATGAAGTTGAAAATAAGCACAGAAAAGTAGTTTTCTCGACTTGGTCATAGTTAACCAAAACCTCCTAGATAATCATCACAAGAATGGAACAAATGGAAGGTATAAAAATTCATATGTTAGGAAAACAAATTGTGCGATTGATTGGGCCGCCGGACATAATAAAGTTTTCAGAAGAGACACGAATAGCCTACCTACATATTCATGGGTGTCATCAAAAGACCAGTTAGCAGGGGTGCTTTGTGCCGTATAAGATGGGAAATTGACAACGAGCATGCTAGGTGCAGCCAAGAGTGCACCGTAGTAGTCAAGACTTTGTCATCACATTTTCAAGCAATGACACCTCACACGCGGTCACATACTTGCCAAGACTAAGAAACGGAATCGGGCATCAGTCTAGCACTTTCGAGAAAAAACGATGGAGACATATAAACATAATAAAACAAAAAACTGATGAACAAAGCCATGTGTTCACTTTGAGGGAATCCCGCTGTAGGTCATTCCGGGGATGAAGCTGCATGAGAGTGGAGATGCTTGTGCTGAGTCACGGATTATGGATAATATGGACCCCAAAGTAAAAGGTACTTCAGTTGGGTTTCTGCAGCTTTGCAAGCTGAGTGCGACTACCTAGGCTCAAATTCAAATGCAGAAAAAAATCAGCTAATATGAAATCGCCTTCACCAATTAGGCATGGGTCTAGCAGTGCTTCGTAAGGAGGAGGCAGATACTTAGTGGATTGGATAGGCGCCCTAGATTTCTAGTTGCGAACGCCCAATTTGACGTCATTAATGAGAAAACCTCACTCAAGAAGAAAGGTGCATTTTCAGTCACATTTTTTCAATTTACTGTGGGTTAAGTTTTTAATGAGATGCATCGCTCTTTCCATTCCACCTTATGCTGGAGATGAATTCCGCGAACCTACGCCTCAAGGAAGGACTGTCATAATCGAAACTGATGCTTTGCTTTGCAGTCCCTAAAAGGATAGGGAGCCAGGGAGAAGATGTAGTGAATTGTGTTGATAGATACTTGGGTTCATGCACATCAGAGGCTGTGGAAGAGTAAAGAACTCGGTTATTTCTAAAATTACGAACTAGTTGTTGCGGCTTCTTGAACTGCAGGTCGTCATGCACGAGGTTGCAATCTGTTCCAAGAACCTAGGTAAATCCAGAGTTGAGACGGTAATGGTTTCTCTTGTGCTGATAAATGCAGTATCCCAAATAACATCTAGCGAATAAAAAAATGAAAAATAAAACAACTTACACTTGACAATGATTTATGGCAGGCAAGGCGGTGATATCGAAAAGTCACAGAAGCAAACCGAAAATTTCAAATTGCACTGCATGCTTGCGGACAATAGTGCAGTGACCATGCACGTGCTCAGCCGAGCAAACCAAAGGACCAAAAGAAATTGATCCGCCTCGATCAGGGCAAAAAGGCAGGGAAGATGAGTAAATAAGGGAGAAGCTAGCTTTTGCCATTGATCATGCATCTTCTTTCAGAGACTGGAGTTTATGATTACTCGTTTTACAACACCAGTTCTGAGCTGAGAGGCTGTCATCCAACTGAAACATATTCGGGTATGTTTCGTTTCCAGAATTATATAGTGATGTATACATAATATATATATATATATATATGGAAGTCACCAACATTAATGATCTTGATGACAAAAAGAGCCGAATAACGGCACCTCTATCGATGACAAACCTCTATCAAACTGTCACGCTTGGATTGAGAATTATTTTTCTTTTTGATTAGTTTGATAATGTAAAATAAAAGCAGCACTTCTTTTATCGTCTTCTTACTTTTTTTTCCGTCTCGTCGGAATCAGTGGTTTGTAGCCCGTTCCGTTTAATATTCCACATCCTGGACTGGGAAGAATCGGTATGCAAGAAAACTCGTGCGTAGTATATGGACGATCTGTGATTCGTGTAAGGTTTGGACACCATATTTCAAGCAACGAGTAGCCAAATGGGTACCATTCCCAAATCAGAGCAAAGATGAAATGTTAGTTTTTTCATCACAATGCACTAAGCAATCATCAAACTGTACAAACAGTGCAAACCCCGAACTTACAGCCAACCCAACGATACCAGTAAAACCAACAGATAAATTCAATCAAACGCATACAAACAATCACGTCAAGACCTACGGCACAAAATAGTGTCCTCTATTAGAAAGGATGACAGATAATCAAATTGAAAAAGGTAGTTTATGGATGGAATGCGCGAATGGTTAGTTCTATTTTGTACCTAACTAATTTGCTCGGTTAGTGAATAAATGAGAATGATTTTCAAAATGGTTTCTTAAACCACCAAACAAAATCCCTCAGCAATCGACAAGGCAGAACATATTTAGTAGTCAGTGATTCTACTGTGCCTGTCGATCGCTTACAGTCGATGGCTGTATCCATCCCCTATATCAGCAAAATCACCTGTTTACAGTGTATAGTTCATCAAGATGGCTCATAAACTCTACTTGTTTCAAAGTGTGGTGTATGCCCTAAATGCAACTGGCCATTTGCAATCGATCTTGTTTGTAGTAACGACGGCGAGTGTTTGGGAAACTCAAGATACAATAAATAGGATACACAATAAAGGTAAAACAAGTCTCATTAGTTGAGTGAAAACTGAAGAACGCGTGAAATATAATAAACTTATTGGTAGGTAGCTTGACGGCATATGACAAGAGAATCGAGTTGGAGTTCTAACTGAATTCCCTGTTCTATGCATGGTGTCAGCTAGAAGTACCCGTGATCAGCAGACTTCCCGCGTAAAAGGCACAAGTTATTAATGACAGCATAAAGATCAGGTGTTATGTACAAATTAATTCTGCAGGCATAGAGTGGTATTAAAAGGGGACATAAGGAGTGCCAAACTGTCTGCAAATTTCGGTACCAAGAGTAGCGTTGATATTTATTCATTCTTACAAGACACCGTAGCATTGTTCGAAAAAAACATCTTGTGAATGTTCCGTGTGGCTTTCCTATCATTCGTTTTTAAAAATAATGGCCTAAACTAATCAATCTACGTCTGCTCGTCAGCCTTTAACGAGCCCTGTTGGTGTTTATGTTCTTCGATAAGCAAGGCGACAGCGTCCGCATAGGATGATCTCGCACTGACGAACCTGCAAGTAATCTTGTTTTCAAACAATTCTCCAAGATAGTTGGCCTGATTCCAAGGAATTCGGGATCATTCCATTATGCAAAAATAAAGGTGCTCACCAAAACCCCGAAAGCTATCAACCCATAAACCACACTTCAACAGTCTTCAAGATTATGGAAAAAATTGTTAAATGACATTTGAATGATTGTCCTATTCATAACAACCTGCTTCATATGAGTTAATATTGTTTTTTTAATCAGCTTCTGATATCAGTTTGACTTCATAATGCATTTACTTCGTTTTGCGACAAAGTTATGTCGGCTATCGTAGTCCATCAGGATATTACTAAAGCATTTGATCGCGTGCCCCATAACCACCTTATTTCCCAAATTTGTTTCCTTGGGACCTCCGGTCTGCTGCGTTGTTGGTTATCCTCTTTACTTACGGGTCTCATTCAAGTAGTCAAGATTGGTGAACACCTATCATCTCCAAAACCGACCAATACTATTGATATCCAAGGCAACATGCCTGGTCCCCTGTTCCTCCATTTGCATACAGAGAACATTTTTGCTTCAGTCCCTTCCTTTTTGCTGATGACATCAAGATGCCCTACAGTTTGTCCGTCCGATCTACCCAGTTTCGTCGACCGTATCCAATTTAATCTCAACTCCCTCGGACAATGATTTTATTGGTTCGCCATACGGTTCTCGACCACAAAAAGCACCATTTTGCCATTCAGGTTTTATCCTCTAGCCATCACATTCACCTTAGACAACGTCATAATTCTCATCAATCCTTCCGTCGGAGACCTCCGACAGCACTATTCGCTTACGTTTACTTTCCGCGTAAAAGCCGCACACCTAACAGTTAGAGCAAACTAGCTTTGGCGTGCTGTTTAGCTGTCTCAAGTTAAATAAGAGCGGGCCTCTTGGATATAAAACACACTTTAGACCTCCCTTGGGATATAGGGCTACAAATGCCCCCATTATATCTGCATTTGAGGTTGAAGTCATTGAAAACACAAAGCTCATTTGCCAAGAGGCTTATGTGTGTGGCCTTTCCTCTGTCATCTAAACTCTCCCTGGCTTCGCCGCATGAAGATCAGTTTATCCCTCCTCTTCAGACTAATCACATGTCTAATATTTTCCTTCCCTATTGTTGCATTTACGGAACTTTGTTCATATCTCTTAAGACGGGCCTTTTACCCTGTACCTCACTCTAAGCCTGCTATCAGAGCTAGATTTTTCTGTGACTTACTGGAAGACTTGGAACAGATTGGCACTTCCAGGGAGAAGTAATCAAATTGCTCACCTTAGCCGAAGTTATTGAGCTAAGTTGCTGCTAAGTAGCAGATGATGACACCTATGAGAGGGGACCTCATCTATAGCAAATACTATCAAAGCTTCCAACATTTTTAATCAAGTTATCTGTTTACTATACAAACGATTTTTCCTCCAAATTCACTGAGGTGATCACATCCGGTGATCCTTTTTGTGCCTTTTTAAACCAAAAATGTCCTGCCAACCTTAAACTGGTCCGGTAGTACTACATCTCTCTCTAATTCTCCGTACTACGGATTGACCAGAAATTCTATTCACATTACACCTTTGCTTGATTCTTTGGCTTCCGAGGTAGGACACTTATGATTCATGTCTTAGAGATTGATATACAGCACCCAATGCGCTCCACTCATTTTTCATCTTTCTAATCTCTGCACAGTCCGCACAACACCACTTTCCTCGCCTCGTCAATTCCTCAAAAAATTCCACGTGAATTAATTAGTTCTGCTTGTGGACAACATCGAACTACATCGACATTTGAAGTCGATAGAGACTAGCAGCCATATCGACATCCTTTAAGTACGCTTGTTCTCCCCATTTTCATACTTTTGGCTGTCTTTGACGACACGCACTGTGCTGATGACGTATAGTTTCAGAACTTGGGGAAAGCAGACCCCCCAGTAGTTACAAAAAATGCTTCGACGAGTAAAACTATAGCCCGGCAGAGGAAATATAGAAAAATCCTGGACTCGGCCATGACCTCGACTACGTGGATTTCGGGCTGTGAAGGTGATGGGCTACCTTCGTTCGTGGGGCTGGATCTCACCTGCCAGACCTGGCCCTGCGCGAGGGGGAACCCCACACCACAGCCCGCCGTTTGTTCTTCTGACTCACCAGGGGTTCTTTTGTCACAGCATCTGTGTTGTACACGCGAAGCAAAGCCCTCCGTGTTCCTCCCAGCCCCTTTTCCACTCTTTCGTGAATCAGTCACATACGCCTAACGCTGCTTACTACCTGTCAACGACGCGCCATCATTGTTTTCGGATTACTGACCATGGTGTGTCTGCAAACGTTCAGCAGAACATATCGTGCCGGAACTCATAAGCTATTAAGCTACTAAGCTGCGTGTCAACTGGCTGCTAGTGCTATCTCCCTCGTCGCTTTCCTCTCTGTTCTTTCATTTTTGTCCTTCCTCTTTAGGCACGCCATCCCAAATCTCCAAAACTATGTTGCAATGGTGATTACTACGTAAACAACTGACCACATGTGCCCCGGCACTACAACTCATCTCCCTGTCTTGCTGGTCTTGATACCGTGGTTTTACATCTATGGATTCTTGGCCAAGTTTTTTGCACTGAGTTTCCCGTACCAGTGCATTTGTAGGCATCTCACCTCGGACACCATTTCAATATCATATTTATCCCCGTGCCAATATTAATACTTCGCCAATCATAATACTCTGCATTCCCAATTCTGCGTATGGAAGCATTTTTCTCCAAATCTTATTCTATTAATATTCCTTATATTTCCCTTTTTATTACGTTATTGTTTGTGCATGTCGACTGACAGTATAATTTCAGCTCACTCACTCAAAGCTGATACTAAACCTTCCTTTTCAGAAATCTGTGGCCCGCATTCAGCCCCAACAAACTGACGTCGTCCGATGAACTGGTCTACTCTGACGAAGCATAGATGCCAGCATGCACTGGTAACCCGCATACCTGTGGCGAAGATGGAAAAAATAATGTATGTCACTGATCCTGTGTCATGAAGATGCACCAAAACACTGTATGCCCGATTTCATACACAACCCCCTTCTCCACTCGTCCCTCCATTCAACGTCTCTAAGAAACAAATCTATTTTTCGTCTTCGATTACATTTCCCGGGACCCGTTGATATCCTCACACACCCTGTGCTGTTCTCGACCTACTTCTTCATACTGCAACCGATGCACAGTAGGACTTTGAAGCGCAAACGCGCGGCAGGCTTGAATCCCACTGGACCTTCTTAGACCTGATCTACCATACCTAGCGATAGTCACTCTTCACCTCGTGAATGGTAGTCTTCGACTCTACTAATCTTCTGCTGTCTGGCACACAACTGTTGCTAAATCTTCATTTGGAATCAAAATAAATCTCGAGCTCCATAGTACTCAAGTTACAAGTTTACACTCCATTTTGGATAACCCGAGGAAATTCCACAATTTTGCTTCCTCCACCAGCATTTGCATTCAGTCCAACTCCCTGTTGCATTCGCTGCGGGTATAGTTTATGGTCTGCCGTGTCTATGAGCACCTTATTCTTGTTCATTGCTTTCTATTTTAATATTCTGCGCAGTCCTTTCTTATTTGATTTATTCTTTATCCATTTGTTTTCCCACTGAAGCAATCTTTCTTTTGCAGATCACTTGCAAACTCTCCCGTGCAACGATCTTGATAATTTTGATTGTACCGTGCTTACTTTTTAGCCTCTAAAGTCAATCTTTGTTCTTTCGATCACGATTCTTTCGTTGCTTTGCATAAGTCGCACATTGGATTTTAGCATTTAATATGACTGGTTGAGTCCATGTATGCTGCGTCCAAGCAGGTCTCTCAATGTTTGGCTTAGAAATATGCTTATTTATTTATTTATTTATTTATTTAGGGTATTCCTCCAGAAGTAAAATTTTCAGCTAATCAACCATGATGGATCTTTGAGTGAGCAGATCACTTAACGTAAGTGGTGAAACATCCATATTGTTTAGGATCACGGAACCTAGCGGCCTATTTTTCAAGATTATTTTGGCCTCATTCACCAAAGGAACAAGTTGTTATAAAAAATGGCATCAGCAATGCCCAACATTTGATCCCGGAGGTGCGTTCAAGCAAGTGTTATAAAAAATGTCGCATGCATTGTAAAGAATAGCAATTATTTTTCCAACTTCAATACAAATGACGCACTTTATGGACTAGTATGTCTTTATTTCATCCGAAAACCCTTAACTACCACCTTTGGAAGTCGTTTGCATGCTGAAATGGGTGCTCACTGTTTCGTCATCCGGTGGCAGTTTTGCTGCAACAGCTGTCGACATTCTTTTGGCCAACTGAATTATTTTCTCCAGGCTCCTCCACGAGCTGAAATATCAACGGACAACCCTATTGTTGGTTCGATGGACAAACCAATATTTGACCATTCGTTTCCACGAGCTTTCAAAGTCCCTTTGCCGGCGACAGTTTAATCCGTTTCAAGAGCATGTTATCTGGCACGCCTCTTACCCTAACAACACTTTACATTGTCACTAGAAACGAATCCGAGCCAAACATGTAGGGTGCCTTGGATTGGGCAGGTCCGGCGTGTAGACTTGTCATCAAACAGCCAAAAGAAGGGGCTCATCCCCGGAAGTCGTGCATCACTAACATGTTCTACTTTGTGGATGGTGTCACTGAAGCGCATAGTGAAGGATTGTTTTCACATAAAACTTTCGTCGACCTTACTAATATCTTTATTTGAGTCCCTTAAATTTATTCTCTATCCTACCTGGAACCTTTTGGGGTGGCCTACAAGGACACACTTCTTTACTGTTTCCTTAGGGGGTTTACATTCTCTGTTAGAATGGATACAAGTCTTTTTGAACCATTTCTTGTTTATAATGGAGCGCCTTAGGTTTTTGTCCCTGTCCCTCACTTATTTTTAATATAACTCACCGATCCCTTAGTAACATCATGGTGAACATTGCAATATGCGCTAATGATTTTAATCCTAGTGCACCGAGGCCACAGAACTGCAATCGGGAAACGACTGCGTTGTGCTGCCGAGCAGAGCTCACCGAAAGATGATAGCAAATGGTTGAGTCTGTCACTCGGATTAAGTTCTGGACCGGTCACTTAGAGCAAGCAGTGACACTACAGTGCAGCTTTTTGAAGAGTACAAAATTTAGGTTTCTGAATTAATAAACCTCTTCTGGTATCTTCTTCAGGTAGCCATTAAGTTCCCGTCTTTCCAGTATTCCACAGAAGGACTTCCCCATGTTTTATGGAGCATATATCCAACCCCTGATCAAATGTGGCGGCCAGACTGCAAGAACCAGTCTTATTAGGATGACATGATGCTGGAACGTGCACTAAGAAGAGCCAAGAAATTGGGTCTTGGTACCTCAGAAAAGTTGTGATCTTTGCAAATAAAAAACTTAAACATCTGGCCACCAGAAAATTGGCCGATATGATTTGACTTGTTTTTTTTACTTTTGAATCTGTTCTCCTCAAGGCTTAAAGTTTTAAATTATTTCTGGGACTATAATCTCTAAGGGCCAGTTGATATTCTTTTCTGTTACAAAATGCCGCTTCCGGTATGCCTATGCAGTTGTTGTTGAGCGGCTTTGTTTTGCCACACCCTCGCTATCACTTGTGCTGTTTTATGCGATGTGACCGATCGGCACATGATTAACACTGCACCAATCCACATGTAAGTGTTCATTCCATGTTGTCCAGGTGTCACCACTTCAGTGCGACAACTTCTATGGGATCCGGGACCCCCTGGCTGTGCGCCTAGGGCGTGAGAAATACGTCAAGAGTTCAAGGCCAGTCCACTTGAGTGACTGAGTGGAACCGGACTGTAATACAAAACAGTGTTCAGCAGGTGTGACCTCTTACTTCGTCAGTTGTTCCGAGGTTTACCTCGATAAGAAAACAGCAGCACGGAACAAAAGAAAATACCCAAAGGCAAAACTGGGTGGACTGCGCAAAAGACCGGATACTTCAAGGCTGCGCACGTTCACAGCGGTATCTTTCAAAGCTAATTAAGGTAAGGACACACCTGTGAGTACCAGGGATGATGTCATAAACTTAGATTTTGAAGATAGCATGAACGGTCGGACGCTGCTCGACTGTTTACTATTTTGGCTTCATCAAATTCCGCCAGATCTACCGCTACTACGGGTTACATACATCGGTAACAGCTTTGACGTTGCATCCTCATAGTAGGCTTTAGGAGTGAGAAACCTGTTACAGAACGGATAATCGCGAGATATCAGGAACACCGCGAAATGCGAAGTCGTCCACTTAAGCACAAGGGGAACGTTCGGTAGACTATACATTTGCTTAATCTTATACTTTGATATTCGATCGAATTTGAGGGGAAGAATGATATAAAAAATTGGTCTGGGAGTTTCAGTATGCCATGCCGGTTACACAGCTTTCAGACGCGGATATCATCCGCACGGTTTATTAGACACACAACCAAATTGCGTAGGACCTAGGACGAAAGTGTTTCAGACCATCGAATGTCACTCCTGAAGTAATATTCTACAATTACCCAGAAAAAAGACGAAAGTGATAGGCAACCCAAAACTGATAGGAATATCACTGAATTGCCCGTAGCCTGAAAACGGCTTCATGCGGCTAACCCTAATTGATATTTTCATGCCTTTTACTCTCAAGAACACTCCTCGGCTCAAAAGTGGTTGATCAATAAAGTAGCCTGACCGGTTTCTCGGAGTATTTGAGGGTACTTCTATCACTCTAAGTTATTTGCTTTGGTAACTAATGTGTAGAAATTCGCTTACACTTACAAATATTAAAGAGGATAGAAATGCACTTATGGAAAGAAGAACCAGAGTGTGATACCAGTACCACATGACTAATTGTCGACCAGTAGCTTTAGAAAGAGCGTCTTCCTGGGTTGGAATAAGCACACTTAGGGAACTCACGGATACCGCTGGATTGTAGAATACTAGTATTGACTGCCAACGAACCATAACTGAAAACTCGGACTAGCTAAAAACGAAGAAAATGTCCACTGGATTTTCCTGGACCAAAGTCGAACTGATTACGGATTTGTTGAAATAGTGCAAAGCATTTGGTGATGGGCATTCATTACAGTACCTTCCTGTGCTAAAATGTTGACGTGACTCACACTAGGATACTACGTGACGTGAGTTGGTCCGACGAATCACGGTTTACCTACCATGCGCGATGATGCAACCAGAAGGTAGTACTTATTCTCCAAAGGTCAGGGAACGCCAAACTACAATCTGAATCTACCAAATAACATGCTAACCTGTCGTTATTCGAGCCTCTGACCGTAACCTCAGAATTAACTGAAAATTCACTACCCATTTTCTGCTATTTGTTTCCAGCTGTCGGTCTGTACATTCCAACGTCGTTCTTACAGACACTGATCTTTTGTGGTCAATTTATGTTAGCCACATGCTTTTACTCTTTCTTAGTGTCACTGAGTTTTCTTAACACGATAACCATGAAACATTAGGTGGGATACCGAGTCACATCGACTGATCGCAGGATGTTTTATTACAGTCCGGTTGCACTCAATCATTGATATTGACTGATCCTAGCCGTTCGTTTTCGTGTACTTTGAACTTTAGGCGCCATGCTCAAGGATTCATACGTTGAGCCTGATTAATGGTGCGAAACTGCTCGTTTTCACTCAGATCATCAAACACATTTCGCCTTTTTTAGTCATCTATTCTCTCAACGCAGATATTTGTTCCGATTTGCAACCAGGTTTGGTGGATAATCATCGAAGCTCATTGTCAAAGGTATGGTCATATTTTACGTAGATTTTTACTTATGAATACTACTCTCAAATTCTATGGAACGGTCTCGTTTCCGATTGTTAGGGTTGGCTTTGGACTACGCTTTCCTCTGCGAATCTAAACGGCTACCTTAAAAGAGCGAATTTCAGCATTCGGTGCGTTGGACATTGAATCAAACGCGATAATTCGTTGGGGTCAGGGCTTGTTTGTTTTTAGTTGTCACGCTGATTGTACTTGGGCGTATCCAAAAGCAAGGATAAGTTAATATAAGTGGAACAAGATGGACCCAAGGAGAGTAATGAATATGAAAATTCTTATCTATACAGTTTTCGCTTTTTCACTAGAAGCAGCTTAGAAGACGTTTGGAATGCGATCCCGAACGCGATTTCCTTCTGATTCTGAAGCCACGCTTGACAAAGTTCTCCCAGTCGACAAAAAAACAGAAAAGTCTAGCCAGTAACCGGAAGCGAATAATTTGTTGTGTATACTGTGGTGCCGAAATTGCATTGATACGACAGTACACTCGCAGGTAAAAAAAGGGCAGAGGGATGCCGAGTGGTCGGGGCGATTTGGGAGTGATGAATCTCGAAAGGTGCTGTACTAGCGGAAGCGTAATGATTCCGTGAGCCATAAAACAAAAGCAACTAGACAAATGCCACAAAGGTAATATCAAGCGTCAATGCAGATCAGGGAGAAAATGCCGTCAGAAAATAATTGATTTTCTCCGGCAGATTAATGCCAGTACATCAGTATGCCGGTCTCTGATATCAAATTACCGACAAGCGAAAAAGTTTGTCTCCGAACTTTGCTGGAAAACCAAAAAAATACCACCATAAATAGAATATCATTCAAATTCCTGAGGAGCCTCCCGGTTTCATAAGGATGCCTTAAGAGATTGGAGGGTGTTTGAACTCGGAATGATGGCTTCAGTTGACAAAGGTTATTCCTAATCCTAGCTCAAGATAAGCTGGTCTTGACGAATGACAGAAAGGTCAACCTATGGAATTTTGACACATGGGAAGTTCCTTAGATTTGACTGTGTGAAAATTTTCGAGGTGGCTTGTTCCAAACCAACTGGTAAATGTTCAAGTATAAGGGTGATTACACAGGGGAGTTCAGGTTATGCACACCTGACAAATGGCAGTAAACTCATGGCCTGCTGTACAATTCTTGGGGAAGCTTTTCCTGTCATTCGGCTGCATGCTAATCACAAGATAAATACAAAATTAGCAATGAAGAATAACTGTTTTGAGATTCTCACGGAAGTTTAGACGAGGAAAGTCTAGATGTCGGAGGGTAAATTTTACAACTTGCGATAACCTTTCCGTATTTCTTTTGGCTATGCAGAAATAAACTGATCGAACCTTAGTTGAACAAGTACTTTCGAGCCATGACCTTTCGACAGTTTTGCGGTGTGCAGGACTTACCCGCCAGAAACCACAGTGGCCTACCTTCATGCCACGTCATCCGGACAGCATACATGATATGACATCATTCCCAGAAACTCCTTAGGAGGTATGGAGACATTAAATGTGTCAAACTTTTCAGTCTTACGAAATTCAACAGTAAACTACCTGAAGTCTAGAATTGGAGAACGACACAGTTCGATGCTGCAACAGACTCAGGTCTATTCCAGTACAATATTTCAAAGGAAAACAGAAAAACGGGTATCCAGAAGGACTGTGAAAAGTAAAGTCTTTTAGAAATCAGTAAAATGTCTGGTCCGTATGACATTAAACGACTTAGGTGGAGTAACCATGAGGCATATGAAAAGTTTGGTAAATTTTTTAGTTTTGAATCCTCCAAATGAGTACTCATAATTCCATCGGTCAAGTACTGGACGAGGTTCTGCGTAGCATTAACATTTTCAGAAGAAGAGCCTCACCAAATTTAGATAAACGCAACAAAAAAAAAACGAATGAAAGTCTGTGTGACCTAGCAGCAAATGCATGTCCAATCCAGTTTGATTTCTCAGTTGGAATGAAAAGTATAGGTAACAAAAGAAAACTGCTACCCATTTCGTATACCTTTTGATGACATCTCGACAAGTGCTGAAATTTCCGCCACCGGGCTCGGTGATTTCGAGGCATTTAAAACCAGTATGGTTATACGAAAATCATCTGTAAACCATCTGTAGAGCGCGGTCGGCGCGAACTTCAGTTAGATATCTTACTAGACAGGCTTTTCGGAAGGAGTTAAAAGTTTTGTCGTACATGTGTTGCATATGATGCAGCGCCCATCTACCACTGGCTTTTCACGACCACACGTCTCTTATTGATCGAACCTCTTGATAAAATCTACTCCGAACATCACCAGATTCGTCACCAGCTTGATTCACTTTCAAGGTGTACATAATTCTTCGCACCTTCCTCCGGTCTATCGAAGTCGGCATTGTCAAAGATTGATAGCACGAGGATCTCCAATAGCTGTATTTATCTGCAAAGGTACTAGCACAAATAAAAGTAACTACATGAATGCTTGCAAACACAAACAGACACCCGCACAAACCAAGGCCCTGTGAATGACGGACTGATGAGTTCATCACAAGCTTCCAGAGAACTACGAAATGGTGACTGTATTCCACGTCTTCTGGATGGCTTTCTAGTGGCTATGACTAGCAGTGCTATGGCGCTTTATTTCGGCACTGAGATGTTTCGCCTTTCTATTACAACTACTCATGAGTATACTGACTAGTACAACTCCCTTACCCATGAGCGTCAAATTATCATAGCACCCTTCCCTTGTTGATCCAATATTTTCAGGATAGTCTCCCTGACAGAATAAGTGGAATGCTTTATGTAGCTGAAAAACGACGGCGAAATTCGAAGTAAAATAAAGTGATCAAGGGACTGCTGCCAGTGACTAGCTGGCCTTTCAATCGGCAGCAGACTACTCGGAAACTATAAACACAATCAGCAGTTTGTCGTGGATTGCATACTTCATGAGTAATTGACATGTTACTCAACATCGTCGTACTGACCGAAGCGGTTTGGAAGCGTAAGGCAAATTCGTCCAAAAATAGGTAGGAACTTCACGGAATTGAGAGGAATTATGACAATACGGCTATCCACACGCGCCTTAGCATCTTCTAATCACAGAGTTGCGTAATTACCCGAGTGATTCTGAACCGTGCACCCGAAAACACCGGAAAATTTAATTTGAAAAAAAAATTGTAAAGAAGGTAAAATATGTTTGTTAGTGCATGCGTGCTTATTGAATATAAATGCAATGGGCACATTCTAACCATAAAACCATAGCGACATGGAATTTCATGCCATTTTTTTGACACTTTGAACTGTTCCAAACGGTTCAGTGTATTTTCCATCACACATTCCATATTTCTCGGCGATGCGCATGACACGTGATTGATCTTCAGTTTCAGATCACCCAATCAAAGCTCAGACGAGCCAAGTCTATTCGGTGGGTAGTACGGCAATGATGCTAGCGTTGCTTCCATTGCGTTTAAATGATCGATTTTTGCTGGTTCTTTTTCTCTTGCCAAACAATTTCCACTTGAAGAATGAAGCCAATTTGACCGATTTTAAAAGTACCTTATTTAACAAGTTTAGTATGTCCACGTTAATAAAATTCAAATTTGGATGTGGTCGCAATGAGAGGAAATGGGAATAAGCCGAGGTGAACGAACAAGGTAAGAAGAGCATCAGAAAACCCAGGCAAAATGTCATACCATTGTTAACAGTTTGGTCTGTCAACAGCATTTTTGACGGTCTTTGCTTTTGTTCTTCCACGAGCCATTGTATGTCGTGGTCGGACAACATAGCATCACCAGGCTTGGTCAGAAAATCTAAGATTCTCATCACAGCCAGTATAAATCGGTTCGCATCTGTTACACAAAGATGACTGATAAAAATCACCGTGAGCTTGAGATCGGCTTTACTCCATCGATCAAGCTCGGCCTTCGTATCTGCGGTCATGACGAAGATACAATCCAGATTATATCTCCTGATCAATATTTTCAAGGGGCCAAAATCTGCTTGTTGACTGATGTTCCGTTCATACTTTCCCACATTACTGTACTGGATGTCTTGCCAAAGCCATAACTGCCCATTGGCCAGCTTCAAAGGCGGTGTTATCCAAGACCTGTGGGCATTGTACTTTGCTGAGGTGAGAATCCATGGAGTTTGTTTCCTGATCTCATCATAATCGATACGGAAACATTTAAAATGGCCTTGAGGAACGTTCCTTTCATTTACTTCACTAGAACTGGACTGATGTGGGTATGTACCTTGTTTTGCATTTGATTTCTCCATTGCAGTTGGTTTGCTTTTAATTATGTCTGCGATTTCTTCTAACATAATCTGATTTTTGACAGGATGAGTAGTGTTCTTAAAGTCCATAACAAGTACCACATACAGTTGTGGCTCAGTGAGCTGCGACCTATCAATAGACTGAACTAATTGCATGTAACGTTTTCTGAGATATTTTCTCAGTGCGCGTTTGGACACTCTATGCTCACAGTTTAAGAATTCTGTCAGGGAGATTGCACCAGGAACGGTGCGTTTCATACAGGCTTGAGTACGTGGATGAGCTCGACAATCAATGAAAAGATAATGGAGGTGAACATATGGGTCGGATAGAATTTGTGACAACACGTTTGGAGTAAGTTTTGTTAGACTGTTTTCATTCTCTGTTTGTTCTGTCTCTTCGTCTTGTGTATTCAGAAATGATGGTACATTCTTTTCTTTTAGCCGGGCTCGTAGAATCGATCGAATTTTGTTGTCTGTTTTGTTCATCCACCAATATTCAGGAACACAAACAGGAAATATTGGAGGTTTGCTTTTTGCACGTTGCTCATTTGTGTTTTCTTCCACGAAGGTAGTTACCAGCCCGGTGCAGGCATTTGACTGCGAATCATCTTCCTTACATAGCTCAAAGTCTCCAACTGCAATCCATCGTGATCTTTGATCACGTTCAGGTTTCGATGGTTCATCTGTAAAATATACATAAAGATATCCATTATCGTCTTTATTTCGATTGTTATTTACGGACTTGCTTTTCTTCATCAGTAAAGGCTGGCGTAACACCCAGTAGACAAGTAGTGGAGAGTAGAAACGATTGTCTAAATTTTTTCTATTCTGAACTTGAGATATGTCATGTCGCGTACAACTATTACCTATCACATTGGGCGCGAATAGAAATTCGTAATGCTGGTAACCAGAATGAACAGTACTTACAATGTGGTTATGTCTTCGACCGAGGGGCCTAATAACTAGTGTTGGTCCAATTGTTGCTTAAAAACAAACATGAAATCTTTGCGAGAGATGAAATGGAAAATAAAAAGCCACGAAACAATAGTTGCCGGTCAAATATCTCAACGAAGTCCTCTATACTGTGACAGATCCCGTGATGTTGTCTGTACAATCAGTGGCTAAAAAATTTGCTTTTGTTGATTTATTAACTGACCACAAACAGCAGGTTTGTATGAATCTAATAGAACACTGGCGAATCACTTAAAGGATTAGATAGGTCGGTTAGAATCTTATGGATCGGGTTAATGGAGAGTGCATACATAGTCATTTGACGTGTGATGAAAGCCGCTCAGTGTTTAAAAAACTGATCAAACTTGGGGAGTCAACACTTTGACAACGGCCGGGGAGTTCTGACAGCACAGTTTTAAAGCAATGGGGGTTTGTTCAAACAAATCGCGGTAGCCTCGGAATTAGATAGGTGTTAATACTTAACCTCTTTCAACTTCGGACCGGTGACTGTGTAGAGTGGTCCGAATGATTTGAGCACTTCGGTAAGATGATAAGGTGAGCGCTAGCTGCTGTCTTATTGCACCGTGTGATTTCGCCACTAAATTGTGATAATAGGCTGGGATGTGATCAGATAGGTGTCTTGTGGTACGGCCGGCCTAGCTTAAGCCACCGATAAAATCAAGAGACGAACCCACGTCCTGGTGAATGTTCGTGGCATAACTCACAATTTGCTAGTACACGTCCTTTCACCGGAATCGACGCACAGGCCGATTTTGCATTTAATTTGAACTTTTTGATTTTAGTTTCGTGTGCGACATTGTATGTGGCCTATCAAAATTTCGCTCCTTAATGCGTAGTTCCCCTTTAACTGTGACCGCTACAAACTTATTGCATTTGACTAGTCAAGAAGTACCTCAAATAGGCTTGCTTGTCACTCCAACTTCTAAGTCATCTGTGCTGACTTACATCATTCCCAAAGTAACCACATAGAGAAAGCATGTTAGTGATAGGCCCCTGCATTCTACCGACCCAAAACAGTTCCAGTGATTAAAACTGAAATCCGAGTCTTTGTGATGTGGATACTCAGCCGATGCTAAGTGCTACATTTTGCTGGTCTCATAATTTCCGGTAGTGAAAGAAACAGACAATTAGCAGTCCCTAAGCACAATCCCAAACTGTCAGCTGGTGGATGCTGAATTCGTCGACGGACCATTTTTGTCACCATGCGTGACTATCAGTGTATTACGAGTGCGTACTGTGTTAACAATGAGATCTGAAAACATCGCCTTTGGATTTTCATAGGGTGTCTGAAATTCAGAGGCGATAATCTCACGGAAGATAATGAATAAAATTAGCTGTTATCTGCAATCTGTGATTAGCATTACAGCGGATGTTTCGATCTAGCATCTGTTGAGCAATGCAGTCTTATAATCAACTAATTGCGTTATAAGTATTCACGGTCCCCTGGAAACTAGAAACAAAATGAACCAAAAACGGACAGTTGAGAGCCACACTTACATTGCACGCATAAATTCGCACTTGGAGTCTTGTTCTGTGTTAACCTCTTTCACACCTGTTTTTATTTGGGATGAGTGGAAGTTTGGGGAGCTCAAGATAATCGGGACATTGTCGCTTAACACAGAACGCGGACCGCGATTTGACTTACCTCGGACCCGGCTCTGCTTACGGAATCACATTTTATCTGGTCTGGATGATATGCCATGGGTACAATGCCTGACATAAAAAAGCTTGCATCGGATGCATGATTAGATTAGTCTGCGCTAAAAGTGAAATTACGACCTTGTTGCTGAAACTGAAGTCTTCGCGGTGAACTAGGAAGTAATATCGTGATTGCAGGAGAGCTTTTTTCCAAAAATTGCTATCGTTCTTCTCACTGCTAACTACCGGGTGATTCTCGTGGACAGCATTCCGTGGCCCGAGAATAATTCTGATTAAATACCGGGCGATGTACCCAACAGGAACATCGTCGAGTGCTCGTTTGTTTGGGTACTTGGAATCGGCTCTTGAATCAGCTGGATTCGATTGTTCCATGTTCCAGTTTTCCGTCTATAGGATCACGGGACTGATCAGACTGTGGTTTCCGCTGGTCGAAAATGTGAATCCTTTTTAGGTTTCTACGTCCGTGAACTAATCTGGGAGCACCACAAAATTCTCGAGCAATCTACATTTTCCCGTTTGGCAAGCACCTTTGACGAATGCTTCTTAAGGCCGTGCCTAATGGATTTTCTGATGTTTCACTCTCAAATGCCTGATACGCTAGTATGATGATGCAGCAATGCGCTAGCAACCTGATGCAATTTGGATATGTCTACAGTGCTTAGGTGTATTGTTCAGTTCTTATGTCATGCAAACAGAATGTACGTCCATCTCTTTGAGCTACTGGACAGCAATGGTTCATTGTTTGGAGTTAGGTCAGCCGAGAACTTGCACGAGAGCCAATGCTACTCCTTTTTCCACACAGAGCAATCAACAAACGGAAGGTAACTAGCAAACAGAACAGGCTGAATACTTTGTTGATCTAAGAAATGAGCAATATTATGGATAAGTATACTTGTGATGTCACAGGATTAACGAAAAATGGTTGGCAAAATTTTCTTTGAGCAGTTTGATCAGTCTTTTGACACAATAGCTCAATAGTTCGTTTACAGTCTTGTGCAATCTTGCCGAACAAAAGGCCTTCGAAAGCATTAGTTTAGCTGATGAGAAGTTTTGTCCACATTCGTAACAACTCATTGAGTTTTCTCGTTTCACTAATTCTGACCTACCTAGCAAAATACGATGAAAATATGGGCCGTTTCCTACGCGTAACTAACTTTCTCACCATCAGAAGAAGTCAGACAGTTTACCGCAGCCTGAAGGTAGGGTCCTTTTTCTCCGCAATTTCAATTAGCTTGCAAAGAACGATGAATTATTCGGAAATGATTATCCGTGGTATATCTCGGGTCTATATCGCTCCCAAGGAGATCGGTGTGCTATCAGAGAACAAAAATTAATCCGTAAATTTCTGCAGTTGCAATTCTTTTTTTCATTGGCGCCAAGAAGTCAGATTAGTTGCTAGGATGCCGATTTTCTCTTATCACCTATGTATCTGTAGACAAGTGACTTTTCAAAGGCAGAAGCTTTATGGTGAACTGATCCATTTCTATTGTATTTGTCTGCTTTGATAGAAAGAATTTTAACACTTGCAAGATAACTTGCTCATTAGTGTTATGAACTTGAAAAAAATCTTGGAAGCAGATAGGCATGAAAGGCTGACTATTCCCGAAAGTTGACGGAGGCAAACGGGGTCTGTATAGATCCAGAACGTGGAGCAGAATGGCATAGATGGACGGAGATAAACAATACGATGGAAGCTCCGGGCCGAAAGCAAAACTGATAGCTCTTTGTCTAGCAACATCAAAGTACACCTGCACGTTTAAGGTAACCAAAAATTTCTAAAGGCGCCGTTGAATTCTGTGAGCCGGAGAAATTCAGCCATTTTGATTGCTGCTGTTTTTTAAGGTATGTAGCGCAGTGGCTATGATAAAAATTAGATAGTTTTCAATGCAAATGCACCGACGATGTCATCTCGTCTGTTGATAAAGCGTTTGCAACCTGAAAGTCAAGCTGAGCCATCAAAACTCCATGAAAACCAACGACCTGAGGCATGAATAACAGAAATTTTCAAATCTATTGAGAAATCAGATGGCACTTCGAAATAATCGAATTTGTTGCTTGTATTTAGTTAGTGCGGAAAGACTGTATTCATCTGAGCATTATGATTTGCTTGATTTGTAATTTAATCTCTGACTAAAGAAAAAGCTCGCGAAAACCCGGAGTTGAGTTACATTCAGAACAAAAAACAATAGCGTAAATATATCAAACTGCACAGAGTTGGGTACGCTTCTCTCCAGTTTTGTTTGATATTTCGTAATCTATTTAGAACAAGGGCTTAACCATTGTGTATAACTCCAACAATTACTTGCGAATAGCGCTGTTATGATTGGCAGGGTGATTATCGGGTTACAAATCCCAAACACAAATATCTAGTCATCGGGCCAACCTCACAGGAAGAACTATGGCAACGCACGCTGTCATGGTCGAAGAAATCTGGAAAAGCGTGACTCGGTGCTTACGATTAGCCTGGGCGGGAGCTGGTGGCCCAGTGATAACACTGGGCTCGGGTTCACACTCTTGGTGCGCTGGAGAATGTGGACCACTGAGCCCTCCCACTTTTGTGATGACCAGTTGGCCAAATGTTTGTGCGTGAAAGCTGCACTCCGAAGGGTACGATTAATAACTGTTTTAATAAAATTCTTGACCACGAAGGCAAAATAATCTTACCTGTGAATATCGGATTGTTCTCGATTGTGCTGTTGTTCGAAGGTAACACCGGTGTGGAATCGGACCCATCACACACGGTTACTATTTGAACAGGCTGAAGAAAATGTAATGGACATAATTATGGTTTATTGTTACAACTAGAAAAGAACACATTTCGAGTAGAGAGTTAAAGCTGTCTTTCAGTTTACTCACTAACAGAAAACCGCCCTTTCGGAAGAAAATATTTTATCGGTTTCGATCGTGTTTATGAGTACCTAAGTAACGGAAAATTTTTATCGTCCGCCCTAGTATTCATCCTGGAGTATCTAAAACAGTTCAGAACATCTCATTCAGCCCCAAAAAGCTCATGTATCTCACAAATCCTTTATCCATGTAATCTTCCACAGTGAATTAAGTATATACTGTGGCGTTTAGTAGACATCCGCTAGATCAGAATAGATTTGCACGGTGTTCAGTGTATTACAGGGGAGCTAATAAGCTTAATGTTGTAGGGTGCAAGTGAATTGTTTTGCGTATGCAGGCGCAAGTCAAAAAAGTATTCGAATGAAAACCCTTCCGTCTCTGCGAATTTCGCGAGGTCAAACGCTTGCATTTTCATCAAAAAACATTTTTAAACTACTACACCCGAAGACGGCCTGAAGTAAAAATTCTTTAGTGGGAATTACGGCTGGATGTGAAACATGAAGAGTATCCATAAGGTTTGGCAATTAGATCGTGCGCACATAACGGTCTGTCGGCTAGGTAATGCCAGTGCTTCTCTAATCCATCAATGATGAAATAATTGTAGCCCAAATGCCATGAAAACTGGCAACACGAAATAATTCGGATGCCAATTTTCAAGACGGTTTAAAACAGAGGGTTTTACGCTGAATTGTCCATAAGTCTATGTGATCAGCACTCATTTGCATGTGAGAAATTTGCTCACAAAATTCTTTCAGATCTCACGCACGATCTGCACAACGATCTTTCAAAGTGCCGCTCTCATATTTCGGTAAGATCAACTTTTCGTTCCATGCCCTCTAGAATCAATATCTATAGGAACTCCACTATCCCCTATTTAGCACGCATTTTGACAAACCGTGACCGAGTCTTAGTCGAATTCCTAAGCAACGTATCACAATGTGCTCTGACTACCCCTCGATGAGTCTTTTTTCACATTTTTTACAAGGTGATGAGTGCAAATGTTTTCCAGTTTTATTTTTTATCCTCACATTTTTTGATTTCAATGCGGCATTATTTTTTGTACTCAAAAGTCTATACAATACAATAAAATTGAGGTGCACAAATTAAGGAGCGGTCAGTTGAATGTATTATAAATATTCATTACTTGTTAACTTTACAAAAATTCGTCAGATGGCAACAAGCAAATTTGTGAACGGGTCAAGTTTACGCCTCGTGTGGAACAGTAAGCAAATCGTCGAGTGATTGATTCAGTTCAATTGAAAAGTATTTATTTTAGTTTGAACAAGCTAATCAATACCACGTTGAACAGTTTTATTGAACGGCATGAAACAGAAAGTGGATCTTTCTCTATATTCGTCCTTATTACAGAACTGTTTACTGTCTTCCGGAGAAAAACGATTTCATTTGGTTTGTGAGGTTGTTTAGTCTTCGAACATTTAATGGTCAATCAGAGAGGGTAATTGTCAGTACTTGCCCAAAGATTGGCTTTGAATTTTCAAGAGAATCTCATTATTTGAGTTTCCATTTGAACTGGTAAGAGAATTCAAAGGAGCAACCGCCTCAGCGTGAAAACCAGCGGAAGATTTTCGCGGTTAAATTGCACGAATAACAAAATAACTGACATTGATCTGGAAACTAACCAGCTGGGACTGGATCCACTGTTTAGAAACTAGCTGTTAGAAAATCACCATAAAACCAAACGGAAAAAGTAGTATCGTTCCTGGAGTTCGGAAAACGGTAACCTTAAAAATGGTCTGCATATCTTAATTGGCGGATAAAAACGGTTGTTTGCAAAGTAAACTAATTTACTAAACAAGCTGATTAACCTGGTAGAAATACTGAGTTAGGCTTTCAGCAATCCGGCGGCCCTCAATGGCCTTTGGTGCTCAGATGATTCCCACCATGGCGATTCAACCGGGAGGCCACGGGCTAGGAATTTTCCAGTGGGCTGTTAAATGTCCTAACTGGAAACCATTTGTTACCCTCAGTCTGTATCTGGAAGATGATGTTATTTTATTTTACTAATGAAGTAGGCACATGGAAAAATGAGAAGATGCAGTGATGATTTGTTCGTTCGCGGCCGACAGTTTTGAGGGAACGGTATAACATTCCAAGATGAAATTCGAAGAAAATCAGAACACAGCACAAAATAAATTCTGTTTCAACATGTCATTCTGGTCCACTGGTCACCTGCGTTTCCGGAGACCGATCGACCAGGTGCCATATCGTGCTCCTCACGCAAGAAGACTGGGAAAGTCTTCATTTGGGCTGTTTTACTCTATTTCACCAACAGGACTTTCAATGTAAGAAAGAGCAATACTGTGAATATCCACCTAGTGGTGCAATCAGTCCGAGCTGCCGAATCATAAGGCGGAAGTTTTGCGCTTTATTGTCAATTCAGTTTCACTCATGGATTGAATGATTAACATTAAAAACAGAGCTAATTTCATAGGATTGTGGTACGTGGCATAGTCTGATAAACGCAAGGTCAAGATCAACTTACACCTTTTGACAGATGACCGTCTGCTATTCATCAGTTGGTTGATTCAACCAAGCGGTTCAAAGAAGTATGTAAAGATCACGACAGAAACCACACGAAACTACTCATCAAGTTACATTAATTTAACTCAGTCTCTCTCAGTACTCTGTCCATGGACCGAATGCTAATATCCTTTAGAGATAGGCATAAACGATCTGGGAAACAAACTGATGAGATACATTCATCAGTCCAAATGCTCCAAAAATAACGTGCTGTCAGTAGCCTATGTGTCTTCCCGCAGGTTAGTCTTCCGGCTCACTTTGCGGTGCTGCAAACTGTTGCTTGTCATTGAGCTATGTCCACGGATGCGACGGACGCACGACCGAGATCTATCCTAATATTTCTGCACAGGCATCGCCAGATGACAGGTGAACAACGGAAGGCCAGAAAAACGTGGGATGGACTGCACCGGAGGTGAGTAACATTCATTCCAATGAGCTGAAAATAAAACTACAATTCTTGGCTTTTTTATGGTTTTCACTCAAAATGTTTACAATGGAACGGCTTATAATAGATGAAGTTTCAAAATGTTTGCTTGATCGAGTTGGTCTGAGTAAAACAACTAATCCAAAGTTTACTCATATGTGAGTGAGAAGTGAACGGGTATGGTACAGCCGGAGTGATTGAGTTAACCAGGCATAGTGAAGCCCGTTGTTGACTGAATCAAATATCAATCATTTGGATCTCCGAGTTCATTTAGTCTTCTAGTAATCTTTTACAGTAACTATTCATCTTTCAAACCAGAAATCTTCCATGATGTGTTTAAGGGTGAATTAACTGGAGCTTTTTCTGCATACGCCTCTCGCTGAGCGTGTCACACTTGTTACGGAAATCAGAACTGTGATCATTTTAGTGTTTTATTTTCGTGATGAGCTACGGCTAAAATTTTAAAATTCGGGTAAAGCGAACACGATTGTAATTGACCGAAAGACAAGATTACCCCAATATCCTAATCAATCTCAATCGTCATGACATGATAAAATGAGAATTTAAATCTACATATCCTTTTTGTGCAGCTCATGAAGACTCGAAAAATGAACCTGAACAAACGTGAAAAATACCGTTTGAAAAATTCAGACCACCATGATCAAGTGTTTGGTAATCAGTGAAATCGGAATTCATATTCATTTGTGAGAAGGCTCATTAGGGGGGTCAGCCCCAGAAAGCTGACCCAGTATTGTCACTCGCGCCTTATATGCATCATCTCAACGGTAAGCAACTGATAGTTAACGAGGCCGGTACTATCGGATAACGTAATCGGCTTATCATCACCTCAAACGTTATTCAGGCATTCAACCGATTCTCCATGAATTTAATCAGAATTTCCCAGTTGTGTAACCTTCCGTATTTTTAAGTGTTCCATAATTGTCTGTTCATCAAACTACTGTCAACAAGGGAATGTATTATAAATGCCAAATTGCTCCACGTTTACGGCACACAATAGAATGCTGTTGAATATCAAAATCTGGAGACATCCGTTTTCCTTATATCTTGAATGATTGAAAAAATCATATTTTAGTCACTGTGCTGTCGACTAGGGTTTGAAAGAGATCAGATGGTATGTGTTGGTCAAAGGTTTATTAGTTACGTGGTTTCGTTCCTTTTGGAAATATCATAAAATACGAATGGGACATCTTGAAGGCAGATGTGTCAAAGCCAACTGCAAATGTCACGAACGTTCTTGCTTGTAAGTTTTAGTCCAGTGATCAACAAACGATTCCGAACAAGGCCTCAATAAAGAATAACTCACTGATTGGAAGATGGTTTAAAATCTTGTTGAAGCCATAGTCTCTCATATAACGAGCTAATTCGCAAGAACAGCAGTTATCAAGTAAATTCGATGTTTTCAACTAGAAGGACTTGAGTTTCATATTCCAGCTTTACCAACTACCGGTTGTTGACGGGAATTTACCCAAATCATGTGCGTTAACTTGTCTGTATTTTTTTGCAAATATACGCGGCTTTGGTCATGTTTTCCGGTACATCACTGGCTGTCAAAGGCAATGCAGACTAGGGGCACGCCCCTCCCTTAGTCTTGTTGCACGAAGCACGTAACAAAATACAAGTGCATATATACTAACGGTTGGAGTACGGTTCTGTACATGTGTGACTTTAATTGAATTAAGCTAAAAAGTGACTGAGTTTAAAAGATCAACCACTCATAAGAAACAGTGTTGAATCACTTTCGCTGCATTGGGTTTATCAGGCATATAACGAATAAGGATATTTCGTGTTTGATGCCAACAAGAAAAACATTATCACTAACAACAGGAACAATGTAGTTTTTGGCTCTAAGCCCATATCAGAATCACACTGAAGATTTAAAAATCCATGGTAAATTGTTTTTATGAACAAGTGTACTACGAGTATATATTGTCGTCTGAGCGGAGGCCACCCCCAGCTAGGGACCATGGCTCGAAAGGCACTATGTCGGTTGCTTGACCATGGATGGTTAATGTTTTTCCAGTATTTTGCTCAGTCATTTTTATCAAGTTTTTCCAAGTCTGAAGCAAAACAGCAAGTCACACCATTGAGGACATTTCCGTGGATATTTATAGATGCCCAATTTAGCTGCATGAACGTCGTGAGGAGTTTAGTATTCTGTCTAAGATTTCTCTTTAGAAATGTGCCAATAAAATCGTCTTACTTCTTAAACTTACATATTTAGGGTCTACTTCACTGCGATTCGCTTTATTTGGCTTATCCATTTCACACTTACGTAAGCCTGGTAATCATTGTGGAACGACGTATGTTCCGTTTGCGGGAGCAACGATCCAGTCAACACTTCCACCGCGGGGAATTCCAACTCCTCAAAAACCGAGGCTGATTGGCTTCCGGTCACCGCTTGAATGTCTTTTGAAATCAATGCCGAGGAACTTTTGTCGGGTCCATTTTTACGAGATATTTTGTTGCAAAACTTCAGCAAGGCTTTTCTAACATTGATTCCACGATGGCCTTTGGACACGTCAGAACAGCAGACTGATTCTGAGCAAATGGCAGTTGGAAGAACACAGTCGTGATCTGTGTGTAAATTGAATGCCTCCACGACTGACCACGTACGGTCATCCGGGACGTTTGCTATCGGCATTGGTGTAGGATGCACGGACAAGTCATTTGGTTTCTCATTTTTCTCCCGCTCTTTGCAGCCCAGTTTCATTTTTCTTTGCAGCCACGTTGACTTTCTTCCAATTTTACCTCCTTTATGAACATTTGACCGCTTCATTGAACTGTCGCTATCGTCAGTGCTTGAATCGGCGATCCAGTTTAAACAAGAACTCAATGGTACATGACTAGGACTTATCTCCGGGAGAATGGTTCTTAGTTGGTCTGCTGGATCTGGGTCTTCCACGATAACATCTTGAATGGATGCTTCCTCTGAAGAGTCGATATCCGCACACATTTTCATCGTTTGCTTGCGACTGTGAAATCCAGCTGACACGCCTTTCGTTTCAACGCTCTTACTCAGAAAGCCTATTCGCAGATATAACCAGTGCACTGGCACACGTCTGTTTGATGCTAATCAAGAATTGAGATAGATGTAAAGTCAGCTGTGGAGAAGTGACCTTGGATTATTGATCAGTACTTAAGAACTAAGTGACCTCAGAAAACGTGTACTATAAGCGAACTTGAATTGGTAAACTTTTTCAGTTGTCGCTCAGATAAGGTTGCCCGAGTGTGTGGTTTGCTATGACACTAATTGTTTTCCAGGTTACCACATAACCAGCGAGGTCTGTCACGCAAAAATGTCAGCGAATGATCCACAGTGACTGCAGTTCAAAACGGAACTATTTGTGTAATTAAAAAGTTCAAATTTGTTTTTCACACTAATCTTTGAACTTTGTTGTGCAGTGTTTGTCAATTTATTAGGTGCTACATATCTTGAAGCCATTTTCTGGGTCTCACCAGAGTTGAAAAGAATGAATTCTCATTCACTATAACCATACCCGTCATCGGCGTCAACCATATGATATAGCTAATCTTACTTTACAGCAAGTTAAAAAAGAACAACACGCGGCAATCTCTGGGATAATTACACAATATCTTTCCAAATTCAAACTGCCAACCATGTGGATTGGATTGGGATCCAAATTGGAGCAAAGCATTTTGGGATTTACTTTTTTCCAGCTTCGATATAACACCTCTCGTCAGACTCCAAATAGCCAAAAGCTTTGTAGAACAAGCAAGAATTATGAGCTTTCAGACAAAGTAATCTGATTAGAACTGTTGTTTCAATGATAAGAATGATAACTCGGTAGTCCGATGTGATAGACCGATGCATAATGGCATTCCAGTACCCAAACACCGTATAACTCTTTGTGAACTAACTCTTTTGCGGATTTGTGTGAACATCTGAAATTTCATTTAGTCCTCTAGGTTTTGTACCAAAGTATGAAGCAGCCAAAAGCACATTTGTTTTACGAAACTGTCTGGTCGCATTTAACTGACCTCGTTATCGGCTGATAAAAAGCGTTATTTGGATTTCGTTCGGTACGGATAAACATTTTTGAACAGTGGAACTAAGAAGGTGATCAAATGTTTAACATCGTGACTTATGGAAATAAGGATCACGGATTCAACTATTCTCACGGTTAGTCACCTTCCTTTGGACAGCATTCTAATGACGGCAGCCGTGTACCTGGAATACATTATATTTATTGTTCAATGGCTGGAAAGGTAGCATTATTGGACTACTGAAGGTTTTTATTGTGAATGATTTAATGGTAATAACACAGCTCTGTTGGTAGATGTAATATGCCAACGTTTCGACTACCGCGGGTAGTCTTTCTGAAGGCAAGATTTACATTTGCTTGTTATTAACATTATATCATTCACAATAAAAACCAATACATGGCGCATCGATTTTTCGATTCACTCCTTACGTCATTCGGTCCCGGTGTTTACAGTCTACTGAAGGTTTTTCTCGACACAAATCATTCAGAGTAGGAATCACTTGGAATACCTCTGCAACATCTAGCTGTGTAAATCGATAACGAATTGATATTGTGTCTTGTAATATGTGGATTTAGGGGCCAATTTTTATGTCGATGCGAAAACCTGTGGATCCCCCTTGTTGAGTGACCCCTCAGTCGTCCAGTTCTCAACAAGGAATAGCTACAAACAAGTAAGAAACTTTACTCAAGTTTAGCAGCAAATCCAGGGTTCATGCTTCAATTAAAAGGGCCTAGATGGCCACGTATGCCATTGATATTGATTGTCCAGCTCAATGGATGAGCAAAATTAGCTGATCTGTTGAAATCCCGTTGATTGATATCGAGTGTAAGCTTTGACCAGCTTTCGGCAAATGTGAACCTGACGCGCAAAAGAAACGATTGCCCTATAAGCACCACCCCCTGACTGCGCTGGAAACGGAAATATATGAGGCTGCCTTTAGTTAATGCCACCCAAGTGGTTACGTGTTCGTTGACTGGGTGGGGACTGTCTACTTGCTGACGACATATTTTTAAGCACTTTTCGACTATTTGACAGCGCGGTTCAGTAAATCGTTGGGAATCTATCGAGTTAGCATTGGGGTCATGACATTCAACTGAGAGGCTTTCGTCCGCAGTTCACTTCCCAGCTGGAATCTGATAGATATGGACCGCAGGTGGTTCCAAACATTGAAGAAACAATTGCCCCACATTTTCCTGATGCCAACTTGGGTATGGATGTTACACGATGAATCGTTCTACGTGTCGCATTGTTTCAGATGACGGACCACTTAAAGTTTCAAAAGCTGTTCCACTTTTTCCTCTTGCGTATGCAACTTCCTATTTGCTATATTTGTGAACGCCGAATTTCTTCTTAGGGCCTCCACTAATTTTTTTGCTGTGCCCGGTTTGATACATACAGCCCTTTTTGGTATGCTTCACCCCAAGTATTTTTGAAAAATGCCATGTTCCTCACTTTTGTTACTCTCCATTTATTTTGGGCTGACGAGAGAAACCTGAAGTTATTTAGAATGGGAAATCCACTGCTTATCCAAATGTGGATGTCGCGAACCGGAATCAAAGTAGATACCTCCCGTCTACTTGATAGATACCTATCCTCTGAGCTACCGTGAATACGGTTCCAGGACGCCAGTTACGTGAACCGCTGGTCCAGTGACGTACAGCAGCTATCCTGATCTCAGTTACTGAATTAGCTTTGTTAGTCCCTTCCAAGAGAAATGAAATGAACAGCTGACAAGTGTCCAAATAATTCAATAATTAATCTTCATTTTAAATGATTGGAGAAGTCAGAAGTTATAATGAATATGCCTTGCTCACGGCAGCGCTAAAATAATGCATCTTCTCGACAAGGTGCGATAAAGTTCCGTCTCGTGAGATCGACTTTCGGATGCATAGTGTGTGAATGAGTTTCCCAGTTTGTTTTTATCATTTTAATATTACTATAGTGCCAAGTATTTTGTCTGCTTGTGTATAGAATTTAATGTGCTTCGTAGCGCAAACGGTTCTCAATGTTTCAGACCAAACTTTACGTTAGAGTGCGAAATTCTGAGGTTGTTCTGACCGATATCAGCGTGCACCAAATTTATCCAAACGCCTTAAATGTTTTGTCAGTTAAGACAACATTGCCCTGAGCAGTGCTAATTATTTTCAACGAAAACATTGAAGGAAACATTAAGATCATCGTTTCGGCACCAATATTTTCGGAAATTAATCCCTGAAGTAAACGGGAATAGCAGAAGCAAATGAAAACCCATTTTGTTTTTCCTTTCTCTTGGTTTCAGCCAAATGACCACCTCAGTAACCTTCAAAACGTTGCTGCGGAAGAAAGTCGTAATTGAAGAATATCATGGGAATGGAATGTTGGCATATCAGAAGAAACAAAGGTTGTCATTCATATCAGAAATTCCGCCGGGATTCAAAAAAATATTGATTGGTATGTTCCCAATGCTTAGCAAAAACTGTGTGAATAAACACAGTCAGTTAAAAAATGCCGATTTCTTTCAATGTCCCGGAAATGATTACACCTAAATAACAAGTATCGACTGGTAGTATATGGTACTGATGAGGCTTTCTTTGGGTAACTGATATCTGAGGTGCAAGTTTTACTCAAAAGCTTCAGGTCTCCCAGTCATCCTCAAACTGCGGAAACACCGGATTCGGATTTTGCTAGTATTAGCGCTCGTCAGTGGTGCACGTGGTCTATCAAAACCAGGAGGTGAACCTGGGCCCATCATATGGAAGAATGTGTTGTCATCGTACCATTCAACTGCTATCAAAGGCTGACCTACAGTACCGAGTTAGTTTTGTCCATACCTGTTCTTTGATGATAACCAGACCGCACGCATTCGAGGTGAATTAGCAAGTTCAAATCCGAAATACGATGGGAGATATTCATAAGTAAAGCAGAACAACAAATAAATAACCCGAATATGGTGCTTCCGAGTATGCAGTTTGTCTGAGTTCTGTATGTGAAACGTATTGCCAGAAGAATAATTTGCAGTACAATTTCTTAGAGAGTGGAAAAAAGCGTTTTCTGTTCCTGATCCTAATAACAATGATGATAAGTAAACTGGGTAGCTATCTTGGATGAATAACCAACACTGCAATCTCTTGTTTGGAATTACCTGGGTGGCATTTTTGACGGTCAAACAATTAATGGAGTTTTGTAATCCAGAGGTGCAAAAATTCTCTGAAAATGTTCGGTGTAGAACGCGCTACTTTAAACGTGTCGTTCTTGAAAAAGAGGTAATTCCACTGGGGATTTGGACCGAGAAATGGTTGTAATCTCCCAGCCGACGGAGATTGTCAGTAGGTTTCTTTTTTGCCGGCTGACGAATAAAACGTCTTTGACCTCAGAAACAGATCATGGTTTTTACTGATGAATTCGGGATGGACGCTTATGAAGTCTATCACATTTAAGGTTACGACGAATGCGAATCTTTGCTTAAAATTAAAACATTTTCCAAACTACTTGAGGAAGATTTAGTAGCAAAACATTATGGTTTTTCGATTGGATAGTGTTTCTGGGATTTTCCCTCGTTATACCATCGAGGAGCTCACCATAGGGAAGGAGTGTGGGAGGAGTTCCCTTGTTGATGTCCATGTTGGAGTTTGTTATTAGTGTATTTTTGTGAACCGGCGCTGAAATGCAACCATGTTAAGAGCTATTGTAAGTTGGAAATCCTGCATTATGTTACATTCGCGTTGACTATGCATGGCCTATTATTCGCTAGCATTTCGTTATAATCGAATTATTCGTTACTGGTTTAATACGAACGACGCCAAATTGCGAATTTCCATAGGCTCCCAAAATAAACGGTTTCTCCGAGAGAAGTTCCATAGAGGTTGTACATATGATCTATTAACCTCGACGTTTCTAGTAGAACCAAAATCATCAGGCCATCATTGTTGCGCATCAGATGATTGTTCGTGTGATAAAAGCAACTTCCTCAAAGCCGAAATCCACCTGACTGTCGCATATCTGTTTTATTTTTGTCGATGATCGTGAGCACCCCAGGAGAAGGGCGATTTAATCTGTTTTTTGTTATTTAAGAAAAATCTGTTTCAGAGCAATTGATAATCTTGTGGTTTTGGAGAAAACTGACATTTTGAATGAAAACTACTCAAGTGCTCACCCACCTAGAGCTGATTTAAAAATTTAACTAATTAGCAACTGAAATTAGGACCCACTGATGACCAGTTATTAGATCCTGGCCGTTTGGTCAAAATATGGAAGTACTGTAAGAAACGTGTCGGTTTCGCTTAGTTCAATTGAAAAAATGATCCTAGAAAAATGCATTTAGCCCATTCGTACCGTGGAATGGTTCAGTCGTGAAAACGTTTGTGTAATCAGGCGTATTGGTTGCAAGTTTTTCAGCTCGCAAGTTCCGGATGATTCAATGAATCACTAGTCCAGAATTCCCATGGTTGCATTATTGCTTAGGTTGTCACACCGAACGAAATTTAAGGTACTTTTTGTCGAAACCAATGAAAACTACCGTGATACATCAACCTGGAAGTTGTTTATCTGTGGATCGCAAACTAGACGCAGTTTAATATGCAAGTTTTGTTTAACCAAACGTTGAAAGATATCGGAAGTCGCCCATTTTAGGATTGAAGTTAACATTCATAGAAAAAAGGGTGTAAAAGTAATGGAATACTACGAACTTATTGCTTTCAAATATACAAGGCACAAATTCTCCTCTGTGCCTCCCTACCGAAAGCCTGTTTGCGATGTTGAGCCCTTGTTGAAATAGCATACATAGAAATAAGATTTTTACCGGAACTGGCAGAAACCGAAATCTTGTGAATTCCGCGTTTTCAAGCAAAACTCTTGTGAACTACTCTGAATGCAACTTTTCCCGTTCCAAGGAAAAATCGTTGGACGATGCAAGTCTTTTGCACTACAGTCATTGCCGTCACTCGATTTACAAATTGGATCAATATTCGTTCACAGAATGCCGCGTATATTGCGGCAAAGGAAATTAATTATCACTCTAGCTGGCAGATGATTAAGTTTCTGTGTCATAATATCAATTAACGTTAATTTCCAAGCATTTCTTCCCAGTAAACAATATTACAAATTGCGACAATTGATTTCGTCTTTCTCGTCTGTTCCAGCGCACTACATACGCTTTCCGAAGTCCATAGTCATCTTAATTAAGGCGAATTTTCTACTTGAAGTTCTAATGCAATCACTCACTCCTGTTAAATTTGTTCAGGTTTTCTGTATAGAACTTTTATATCAGATTGATGGGGTGATAAAAACCTGGTTTGTCATGTGATAAACAGAAGTAATCACTTACGTCGTTTGGTCCGGAGAAGTAATCACACCTAGGGAACACTTTTTCCGAGATTGCCTATGAAAACAGAATGTGCTCATCTTATGAGAGATAACGCCATCGTGTTTGATATAGATTAATGAGTACGTTTTTACTCCCTTTCCGGTTGTTTGTTAATGAAAAACAAGTAGTTGTTTATCACAGGAATCAAAACCTAAAACCCCACCGGAAACAATATGTTGTGAAGTTTCAATGAGTAATAGCAGGGCAAAAAAGCCACGGCCGAAATGTGCATTGTAATGGGGTGGTTCTAGTTTTATGAAGTGGTTCGTCAGACGGTGTCGTGGTTCGAATCACTGTGGAAGCTACGGAAGGTACGGCTGCTCCATTCGGGGAGCATCTTTATTATGCCCATCTCGCACGGGTTTAGTGGAAATAACTTCTGGGACCACGAAATAAGAAAACGGAGTGGTAGTAAGGACTGTAAAACTTGGAGTACATTTTGCCAGGTTGATTTCAATGAGCTAACTGTGAGAAACAGGTGCATGACAGCCACATGTCGTTTGGAAGTGAAGTAACCCGTGGGATTAACATGCGATAGTCTGACAGATCTTAGGGATCATTGGCCTTGGTTATCCGATGTAAGCTGATTGAAGATCTCGGGGATTACTGTGGCCATTTGATTTCCCCTCAGCATATGATTTCCGAACCGAGTGTAGCCATTTCCTAGTCCAAACCGAACCCGTTGGTCATTCAAAATTTTACACACTTCGCAGGTTCCTAATCACAACTGGTTCGGAGCAGAAAAATCCGACTAAGTTTAAGTTGGATTTCGAACAAAATGTCGGAGATAACTCAACAATATTTTTGCACCCCATTCTTGATTTGATTAGTTCAGCGTCGGTTCTTTGCTTTGCACATTTGCCGATCTGGACACAAGGCTCTATCTAAAGCTGGTGGTTATAAAAACAACCGGAGTCGCTATTCTTGACATCAGGAAAGGAGCTGAGAGGAGAAGAAGCATTATTTTAAGGGTATCAACAAAACCACAACTGGTGTGTGTGAGCGATATTATTCCCAAGTGCGTTATGCGTGCATGGCGCCGTTTGCTATTTCAACTACGATCACCTTTTCGTTAGTGCTATGTAATCGAATATTAAGCTATCATAAACCAAGCCCAACTATGTCAAGATTTCCGTTGCGCTCAAAAGGTCCAACGCATTAAATGTTGCCTCCACGAGTGGTGATTGGTTCAAGTCGGTTCGATGTTAGATGAGAACAGTAGGCTGAATAACACCCCAACAGCCATCCATCAATTTACCGAGTAAACTAAGAATGAGATGGGAAGAAATGGGAGAAACTTCGTCAGTTTTTCAGCCAAATTGAACAATGGACGAAATAAGCAAATACAATCAAATCTAGCCGTGTACACGTGCTACACATCACTCGGTGTTTAGGCCTCGAACGTATTAAATAATGTGCTATAAAATCCAGTAATGGAAAATGGAAATAACCGCATCCACGGAAATTTTGTTGCTTACCTTGTTATGAGAAATTATTTGTACTTTAGATGGGCTCAGTCAACTCGTCTCAACCCATCACTTCCTCAGAGTATCACTATAGTTTCTGGCCTTGTTAGAAAGCATAAACAGTATGTCCTGATTTGTTTTGTAAATAGGTTAAAATATGCTGTAATTCGGTCGTACAATGCTAACTGCAAAGTCACTTACGAAACTCACTAAATCAAACCGCATTTCCCAACAAACATTCTTATTTTTACATCTGTGTGTCACAGTTAGCAGGACTATTTTAATTTTTCTAATGTGAGCACGTTTTTTGGACAGACCACCTGATAAAATAGAACGCCTGTTTGCCGTGGGATAATTTTATTGCTTCTCAAAGATCGGTGTGACTCAGGTTCGTTTTTGATTGTCTTTAGTCCGTCTGTCTGTTCCCCCTCTCAGTGCAGTGATTGCGGATTTGATTCCGTTGAGTGGGGCAGTTTTCTAGCTGATGCAAACACAAACACCAAAAGGTTCGCGTTTCTGTGCAACTTCTGAGACGGCTGCAGTATTCGGCAGACCGAATTTGTTTACGACAAACAACACCACCACTGTAGTGCATGCGGAGTCAAAGTCACCAACTGAGATCAATCGATACTCGCTCACTCTGGAGCTTTCGTTATGCCAGACTTAGTTTTTTCGTTCACGGCCCGTGCAAATTCTGCATAAGAATCTTCTTGATGGCTGACCTCTTATAGACTGCTACGAAACGTTCCCAAATCCGCAAACTTTAGGAAGAACTGCTAGTGCGTTCACGAGTGCTCAAGAAAAAGGAATTTTTCACCAATAATAAACAGCTCCTCATTAGCCAAACCAAAAATTAACGAAAATGTCCTGTAATGGACCTGGAGAAACTTTGTTCATTCATGCAGTCTACCTTCATTGGAAGAGGCGTGGAAATGACCCTGAAAAGGACGGATGGACAGTGGTGTTACCTTCTTACTTTTCTACATTAAATAATAGTTCAAAAAATTCACTACGCACTGCTGAATACCAGTGATGACAAATAAGTACCGAATTTCCTCATTTAAATCCCTTCATTCTTGTTTCTGACTGTGAAACCTGACAGACTGACAGCAATAAAATCGGGCACAATTGGAGGACGTTGTTGACTGTCTGCAGTTACGTAAATTCGGCAGGAGCAGTCGAAATGCCGTTGTGAATATTTTTCGTAAGATGCAAGTTTTAATATCGAATTGTTGTGTATGTGTTAGTAGTAGGAAGTTGAGTGTTTTCCAGAAATAATTCACCAAGTAATCGATTGGGTTGTGGATACACACATAACAAGTTCTTTGTCTTCTATCTCCTTGTGCTAAGTAAATAGAATAATTAAAACCCCCAAACTATTCATCATTGGGCTGCCTTCTGATCTGAATTAATGTGAGTGTCAGGAGATTACTTGCTACATGGGAGTATTGACATGCATTATCAGCTGTCAACCGGACAACAAGAGACAACTAAAACACTGAGCTTTTATTCCGTTCATGTTAGGGATCACCAGTACTACGTATACATCGCCTTCGAAGTGGGACGTGAACACGGAACCAACGGCTGAGTCAGATAACTTTGTCGTTATCGAACTATTCACAGAGAAGTCACCTAGCTAGTGAATCGGTTGATGCACCCTACCGGCCTACCTCTATGCAACTAACTAACGGATCGATGCTAGATCATATGACGAAGTTCACCAAATCGTTGAGTGCCAGTGCGGTTAGCCTAACGGTCAACGTTTTCTATTCACAATCATTTTCCTCCTATTCACGTTCTTTCTTGCGATGGGTGGATAGCAGTCGCAGATAATTGCTAATAGAGGTGAAACAGCTCGACAGAACTCTTTCGGGTTTAACAGTTATTTGGGTTTTACAAAGCTTGATGAAATATATTGTATGAAAATCGAATTTATGCGGCAATATCGATCAACGGTTTACGTTATTTATAAAAAGTACTCGTGATGCGTGTGAGGCACTGGAGGACTCACAGGGAATTCCGGTGCTTTTAGATTTGTTCCATTTAAATTAGCACTCAAAATGATGAATAAAGAAAAACATTGCTTCTTATTCATTCCGAATCACAGGGAACCTAGAAATAACCGGACTCCGAGCGCATCAACTTGAATCGATAGACTTGTTTAGATCCACTAGGCCATAACCGTGGATTGCCTAGTCGACACACCGCTGGGCTGGCTGCAGTACCATTATCCAGCCGATGGTATGTCATTCTTTCCTCATATAGCCTAGGATTCGTTATTCCAAACCATCCAGATTGGTTCTGTGCTATTATCCTCATTATCTTGTAGCGTACATTCATGGAAACTGACCTAGATGGCAGGTATGAATCCGCGCAAAACACCAAGATGTTTGACCCGTCCGTCATTGGTCAGCTCTAACATCAGATCTGTATTTGGTAAAATACCGTACTCAACCAATCTTCTAAACTCTTGACTTCACCCAAACACACGCGTGTTTGGCACTGGAAAATCCCGTCTCAACGAAGGCAGCATGGATTAGTCAGTCTGCCTTGAAAACTTTCAGTACCGTCGCTGGCACAGAGCTCAGTGCAACAAGCAGACGGCTGTCCATGTTGGAACCGACATCATTACCCAGTGGTCCGGCAAATCCAACAGAGTAACTATAAAGTTACTTTTCTGGGTGCATGATGTTTCGTCATTCGAAGTTTTCTGTTTATCGTGGGACGATAGTTAGTAATGTGCATATTGTGCCATTTTGTTCTATATATAATATAAGTGTTTTGGGGTCAATTCTTGCCTTTTTTGTGCAACTTTTGTCTGGTTGTTTCTATATTATTACAGACGTAATGAACCATGCATTCAGTTAACTCTTACTCGTTCCTTGCTTAATTGATCTAATTCCTATCATCACTGTGAGCGAAGCAGTTTTAAACGGAACATTCCAGTATTTTCCATTTACGATTATACGTCTTTCTTCTTTCAATTCTCACTTATCCACTTAAGTTGAACCTAAAATTTATCCCTACTCTGCACAGAGAGGCAGTCAAGGTCGAGATAAGAAGCATGTCTGAAGTAAATAGTTAATTACTTCATTTACCCATATCCAGTCTGTCTCCTCGGTTTTCCTTTCTATTTTACTGTTATTCCCGAAGATATTAATGGCAGTCTTTGATTTGTGCGGTCTTTCTGAAAATATAGTCTGAAGCAGTGACTGGATCGTTTTATTTCTACTTAAACCCCTGGGAAATTGAAAAAATATCGTCTGTGAATCTAATGGCTCAGATTCTGTGAATCCATGCTCTATTTTGATCGAATAGATAATAGACACTTGAAACTCGTCATTTTCCATTCGGTTTCTGGGCATAATAAACAGTAAAACTCTTTCGAGTGGCATTAGGCTCTTTTGCGGACAACGAATTTTGTTCCCAATTTGCAAGGCGGAAGCCGATATTTTGAGTGCTGCATCATTTCACACATTCTCCGACCCTGCTATCCTATGCAGCACCAGCAACCTAAGAAATTGAACTTTTACTTGAAAGGAAACATTCAAACTTCTTAGACCATTGAAAACTGCATCCTCATTGGGTCCAGACTCCCTTCTCATACTGAGTGGAAGTTCCTTTGTGGGTGTTATCATTGCGTTCTCCAACAAATCCTTTGTCGCAGGTGCTATCCAAGCTCCAGGGAAATGTTCAAAGGCTGATTTTGTCCCCAAAACCACAATCTCAGACGTTTCATCAAAGCGGTGCCGTTTCATCCCCATTGCTTCGGGTACGCTCCTGTTAACTGGACATGTTATCTTTAATTGTTTTCGCCACTTCCTTGTTATCCCTACTAACCCACTTTCATTTTGCATATAGGGTGAACAAGTGTACTTTAGATGCAGCCACCTCATTCCGGCATTTTCAAGAAGTTTAGATAACACAATAAAACAAATTTGCCATACTTTTTTGGAATATTCTTGCAACTTTTACTCCTTTCCGCATTTCCTCGTTCTCCATAAAATAGTTCCGTTTCTGCACCCTGGTGAAGAAAAGATTACTTTTTAATAGAATTCAGAGAACTAAACTTTATCATTTATCGAGTCTCTTACTTAAAAATCCAGTGCTTTTTCACTTCATCTTTTTAATTCTCACCGTAGTGATTTGTCTCCCAGTCTACCTTCACAACTTAAGTTTCTCACCGGTGTCGTACTCTGTCGACTTCAAATCAGTCTGACTTTGCATTTATCGCAGAAAATTCCCGTAATATTAATAAGTTTTCTTCCAAATTTGGTCTTTACCTTGACACACCCAAAGGTTTGGAGTGTACAGGTTCCTTTTCTCACTCGACTTTCCCCAATGAATACCGTTTAATGGATGCCGTTCATCTTGAAACGGCCTAATCTATGAAATACTTAGGTGCTACAGTTTGTACCAGTTAACCGCAGTTCACACATACCTCCAACTAGATCAAGCCTAAACTTTTCCTCTCCTTTCAAATCTGTAGACTGAGTCAGTGTTGTGCAAAACAAACCGTCAATACTTCTTTCGTCCATCAGTGTTTCCATATCCCATTCTGCTGCTCTCCAGCTATTTTTTCAGGGCTACTCATAAATGCTTCCCACCTACATTACCGATGTTTGTCTGTCATTGATCGTACTTGTACTACTCCTGTTGACATTTTTATAGATAACATATGCGACTTGTACATCAAGGCCTGCGAAAGTGTCCATGAAAATTCTTGAAAAACATACCCGTCCCTTACACAACGATTTATCTTCCGGCCATTCGCAAGCACCATCTTGTACGAAGCAAAGGACAACCCCTGTTATGCGTTCGTAGCAATCTTACTGTTCCACATTTAGCGCAAATTTTAATTAGGAAGGAAGAAGTTATGCGGGAACTGAGTGCAAAATTTCACCACTGAAAAACGTTTCGTTTAACAGCCACGATTCATGTTCTCAAACGTTTACAGTGCTAGTTTTCATCATGCCCATTAATCCATTTTTCTTCTTGTTGTGCTTTTGACTGTATTACAGTACAAAAGAATGCAGCAGGCTGGAATGTAAAATATAATGGAACAATTTTGCAGAAAGACTGGTAGGTTTGTTGCTAAAAGAGCATATTTGTAGAACATTATCCCAGTTGTAATGTTTGTTTTCGCGCAGTTCCGGGTATGAGCATCACAAGAGAAAAGCATAACATTTTTGACGCTGACTAGCAGTGATGTCGATTTCTTGAACCGTAGAACTTTGACAATTACAATTCGAACTAGAAAAGGTGTTATATTCATTGAAATACGAAATAGGTTTTTGAATGAATGAAAAGTTAGTGAACGATTCAAAGTTGACCTTGCTGGATCAAATCAGCCGAGTGGTTGTTCAAACAAAAATTGATTTTCCCTTAAGATGATACGAATACCGGTCGAGTTTTCCAACTTCACTGTGCGACTGGGCGCATTTAGTTTCTATTCACCTACTGTATAATAGTTATTTCAAATTGCATTCTAAAAATTGGTTTTTGAACCGCCGTGGATGTAATATCGTGGGTATAAAGACTAGCAAAATAACAAACGATAAATATTTCTATTATTTGATGCTCCATTTGATTATACGAGATTTTATCACAGTTCACTGGAGTATTAGCCGGTTCCACGTTATCAACCCTTTTCCTTCTCGTCCACACTGTTCTACGGATTACTAACTGATCACTGAAATCGTATTTTCGACCAAACAAGTGTTCCTTCCGGACCAACTTCCTGGTGGCATCAAGTTTCAAGCTAAAGTCACAAGCGGCGTGGATACCGATTCTGGTTTTTGAGATTTATGTACTGAACCCTTCATGGTGAGTTGCGCTTTGATAACACTTAATGAATAATTCCGGGAAACTAAATCATTCACTACTACTAACGCAATCCAAATAAGGAATAGAGCAGAAATCTTTTACTAAAGCGGTTTGATGTTTGGGTTTCCTTTGGAACATTTACACCCTTTACCATATTCAAACGAAATAATTAGAATACCTTAGTCAAATTTATGAGCTGCGAAACTGGTCAGGTGGCCTGGCTTGTTGAAAAACATAACCAGTTTACATTTATATGATCATCCCACCTGCGTGCGACTGTTTTGTTAAGCCAGCGTTCGGATTCATCAACTTCTGTTGAGAATAGTATGGATTAAGTGTTAGTGTATAATGTGGGTCCATTTGTAACACGTGCACAATATATGGGCGTTTCTCTCGCATGAGATAGATCACACTAAAAATCACGTCAGTGACAGTCACAGATGAGCTCGATATTTTTTTGGAGAACAGTGTGAAAAGCATCGTTCATCTGAAGATCTTATGGTCCTTGCTCCTTGTCCATTTCGCGAGAAATATTTGCAAAACATGGCCAGAAATGCGTAAAAGCAGTTTTTTCGGCAGATGGATACTTGCATTTCAGTCCAAAAGGCTACACCCACGATTCCATCTTAATCTGGAAAAAGGGAGCTGATGGAGAGTTAACTTGATTAGCCGTGAATTATTGGTAGTGAGTCCAGCTGGGATGCACTAGCGGTTGATATGTAATCGGTCCCAGCAAGAACCACTGGGCAAGGTCTATCTAGAAAACCGACTGAATGCGAAATGAAAAATCGAATGCCTCACTGCATTGAAGAATTATTTTGTTGCACTCTTATACAAAGGTTAATGGAGACAGAATGATATCCCATATACTGTTTCTTTTATCGCACGTGAAATATGTGAAAGGCCAGCGTTTCTTCCCCGGGTAGAGGGGTCGTTCCCCTGTGGAATGAACTGGGGAATTATAACCGTTCGGCTATTTTCAGTTTCTGTTCCTTAGGGCGACTGCCAATTTAACGGGTGTGCCACCTTCCTCACTACTCATTTAATGAAAAATCCAATCTTGTTATCTCATCAACCAGATTGCCTGACCGATAGAAGGTTCCAGTAAATCCAAGGGACTGGGGATTCGCTTGCCTAATTTGATGAAGACCCGGTACAGTCAAACAGACTATTTTTAATACTTGGTGTTGAATTCGCACTATTAGATGATATGTTTTTAACAGCAATTACACTCATCAGTTGACCGAACAAAATATAACAAAATCCACCGCGCCCTGTTTTTGAACCCGAAAGCTGGTTACTTCAATCGGAAAAAGTAAGCACCATGTTGTTCCGCACCGCAGGAGGCAGAAATGGGACGTTTACCTAAATCATCCTGATAAAAAACAAACCAATATGGCTATAAGTGTGCATATAACTGAGTTCGGAGGATGGGATACGGGTCCGATTCGGTGTGCGGAAATACCAACCGCGGTTGTAAAATCAATCCTGGGTTGGTTAGTGAGTGATTGACATGGTATGAATCAACTGGATTCCACCATTTGGCTTTCTAGCCGGTTCAAGGCCAGCAGGAGTCTGATCTAGTTAGAAAAAAAAACGTTACGGGAATATTATTTTGACGTGACACTGAATTACCGTGTGGGATACAGTAGTCCAAGGCCCCGGGCGTCGGCAGCAATGATTGACATGAATGGCAAAAGTGAATAGCATGAAAAAAAAATCCTACTGTTTGTCAGCGGATGGTACCGATACATTATCTCGGATGGAACGCAGAAAGTGTTATTAGATAGTTGGATATCCCAAACCGAATGTTTATCTCTAGCGGGAAGTAGAACAAACAAGCCAGATTTGTGGATGCATAAATTTTAATCAAACCCTGAAAAGAAATACTAAACGGGGATAATGTCCAGCTTAGGGCATTTTGTGGTGACGGAAGGCTTAACTGGAACTTGACTTTTGACAAATTTTGAAAAATTTAGCATAACATAAAGCAAACATTTCTTTTGCCTTGATTCGATCGTGATCGGAAATGGGGGCAGGATTTATTTGATCAGAGAGATAAATTGGTCTTCTGGCCCACCTCCTGGCTTTGATTTTGGTCTCCAGTTTTTGGACAGAATGTTGTTTCTGTGTGAAAGTTCACTCTATTTCAGATTATCAGTGATTTAATCGGCTTAGCTACACACTTTGAGCATTGCGATCGGGCAGGGAAGTAGGCATGTGACATGGGTTTTGCTAACGGTCATTCCGTGAGAATGTCGATCCTACTCACGGAAATCAACACACCCGATAAGTATTATTTTTCCAGAAACTGGTCCATAATACAAACTTTGAAAGATCTAGCTCCAGGGTCCATAGTCGGTAGCATAACGTGATTTCCCTACCCTTCTACTCCCAGTCCAACTGTCCACAAAAACATGGTGTATCCGGGCCCTGTGATAAGGTGAAAAATCGCAGAAAACATTAATTCAAACTGAGTTGTACAGTCTAAGTTTACCCCTTAACACTCGATAAGTTTCTTTTTGAAGGTACGTATTAGGTTTACTGGATGTGAAAAACGTTTCAATCTCCTAACGAGTCCCTCATGTGAAGTGCACATGGGAACTGCATCCGCTGCTGACTTTAAATGGAATGCTTTCTCTTGGATGTTAAACCCCTGTATCCTGTTTCTATCAGGAATTCGTATCATAGATTTATTGTTTTGCATGAACTGCCATTGCATTTGTCGTCAAACAAATGATAAGCAGATAACTGTGCTGCTTAGTTTCAGATGCAGGTCTTGTTGGAGTAGGTTAATTCACTTTTGACAACATTTCGCGAACCGCAAACTCTGCTCGATAATAATATACTGTTTCGTTTATCGACCGGCAGTGCTCAAGCCATCGACGTCTTAGATTCGATTCCTCCTATCGCCGGTCAACTCCTCCATCTGACAGCTCTATGTAGGCTGAGAATCTCTTTCTGAAAATGACAGGCACTGTCGTTCAATGAATAAAGGAAATAGAAGTAAGGGAAAATGCTAGTAATCAAAAAGAAAAAAACTTTGGAACGTTCGGTTTGTTTTACTCCGTCTATTCCCCAGGAGCGACCGGCGGGGAATTCGAAATTCTGCTGTTGAAGCAGCCTTTCCTTCGACAGAAATGATTTGTTTGCATGATATTTTTCGCCGCTATTTACGATTATATCGGAAAGCCGAGTAAACCAAAAAAATTCAAGAGGATTTGCATTGTTTATTGTTACGCTAATGGATTTAGTCTTTGAATGACCAATACAGATTGAGTAATTAGTTATTAAAACACTGAATTCCTGTTATCGATTCGTCCAGGCCCAGTGAAATTGCCTTGCCAAAACTACAGGTCATTGAGAACAAAATTACGGCGACCGGATAGCCAGCATGGCATCACAAAGATTGACCGATAGGCTAACCGAAAATAGTTAGAGTTAGAACGAATCACTGAATTTAAATCAGTTATAAGAGAAAACTGGCTAGCCGGTTTTATGCATTTCGTCATCCAACGAGAATATTTTGTTTAATGCGCAGGCAATAGCTTATCAGAAGGATAGCTCTGGAAACCATAGTGATCTATGACCTATGGAAGCGCTTCATTTGAGTACAACTTCAGCCTAAGAAAAAAAGATTTAATAAGACGAGTAACTGAAATAATTTTCGCTTAGTATTCCAAAGTCTAACCGGAACCCTAACATACTGAAATTCATTCTTTGTATAGGAAGTTCGGAAGGACTAGGTTGAATTTTGAGAATACACGATAGCAATCAAACTTGCCGTCGGTAATTCATCATCACCATCCTCTTCGTTCAGCGTTAAGCAACGAGGCAAGCCTCAATGACCACTGCGTTTACCCCAAGTTTACACATGTCTTTAAAACGAGCGTATATCCAAGGGGAACACGAGGTGGTCCTACACAGACGGAAAAAGATAAGATGCTGCTGCAGCCAACATACGGAACACAGTCTAACTCTACAAACGCACTCTTTCAATCATTCTGATTCGATAGAAAGTGACAACCCGATCGCTACTGCTCCATAAGGCCCAGCGTCCCTCGCGAGATCCAGTGTCTTTGATGAACGGTAGATCTAGGACCACAGGCGAAATATGCTGCCAAATGTATAGCCTGTTTAATTTGATCCCACGGCCCGTCTACATTGCTGCTCGTCGAAGTTCTTAGTTCCTCGGATAGTTTTTGTACGTAGCTGTTGCGAACAGCCGAATCAGACAAACGTTCGACAGCCAAATGGGTTTGTGGTCTTCGTCAATGGTCGCTGAGCTGTAACGAAAATCGCTTTAAAACTAACGCATGGTCCGATTCGATGTACGTGGTCCAGTACGATCTACAAGTCTGGACAGAACCGCACCAACGGTAGCTTACTGTAGTATGGTCGATCTGACTCAGACTACCCGTCGCGTTAGAGCGCCATGTCACTGTGTGTCGGAAATTCGTACTGTACTGGAATAAGTTATTGTCTACGCAGGGTTGGACAATTCTTTCCCCGTTATCTGTTCGCTGAGCAGACAATGCACATTGCCTACCTAAACAGCCTTCCCAAGGGTTCGCACCTCCACACGTTAGGGTGTGTCCAGCTAGGCTGATCCTTGGAGCGCTCAGCCAGCCATTATTATTTACCATGAAGAAGCTCTCCATTTCTGCCGCACAGGACCTCAATAATCGAAGTTGCCCCCAGTGACAAGTTCGTCATGAAAGTCGTCTTTTTGCTGTCTGTTGGCGATTTTGTGAGTTACGTTGCGTTACCGAGATTTGACAACGGATGTAGTCAGTGAGATTGGAACGGTTTTCTCATACAATTTCACTTGGGGGTCTCATTTTAACCACAGTGAATATTTCCATATCAACTCCGTAGATCTTACAACACTAACCATATAAGTGTTAAAGGCAAAATTGAAAATTTGAAGAAGTCTTGTCAAACTGAAAAAGTGAGATTTAAATTCAAAAATCCTGGTGTGACGATCCATAGCGTCTAGAAGGTAGAATCATTTGCAACTTGACAATAGACCCTAATATTTAAGTCATCCATCCACTTTTCACCCATCTAAGGTATGCAGATAGTATTTACTAAAACTTATCTGAGGTTCCCTTGGGACCAAAATTCCCTTGCACAGCGAATACCACGGCAAGGGCCAAAATTCATCCACTTGTTGTAGGAGTATTTGTCTCGATTCCGGAGAGGGTGTTACCCGAAGCAGATTGATAATCATTTAAGGGTAAGACCGAAGGAAAGAAAAATAGCTATCACGATCATAGCATTGACGTTCTTTGAAAGACTGCCCTAAGGTTTTCGTGAAATGTAAGATGGATAAGGCTAGTTAGTCGAACCGAAGTTCCAGCTTCCAGTTTCAGTGATGTTTTTTATCGAACAATGACGAGAATCTGACTAATGTACGAAAGAGCAATTTCAGCCGGTCCTTGAAGCGAATTCGACAAATTGTTATCGGATCCATTGTTTTGTAATGCAGAAAATGGAATAGACTTCTGACATTTTCTTTCCCGAAATCTCCAATCGATTCCATCTCTCGACCGCTATCACCCGTTCGCACCAAGTTCTGCAAGAAGAGTCAAACTGAGCAGACAAAAACCTCTGTCCATTGTGTAGTACAGAAGGAAGACCAATACTGAGGGATGTTAACTTTTTGCATTGCTCTTTTCAACTGTTTGCGCAAAACAATCTGTAAAATTTTTAATGGTTGTGTTCCCAAATTGCTTTATTACAGACGAGTTGTGTACGATATTCTTATTTTTAGTGATTCTACAGACTTCATGAATATTTTGAACTTTTTCGATCTGTTCACTCCAGCCTTTTAGTTTCTTTTGAAAGAGAGGCCATTGGCTGTTCTGCCGTTCTAGACATGAAACTCATGAGGCGATCGAATGGGACCATAAAACGCTCTATCCACAGAAAAGCCACAGGGGATGGCCAGTACGTGCATTTCGCAAGTTTTACACCAGTTCCACTGACTGCTTAGTAAAAGATATTTATCATCATGGCAGAAGTATTTGCACACCAGACGTCCTGCCAGAAGAAGAAAGCTTTCGTTGTGCAGCACTCATACGTAATGGCTACCCAACGAAATACATTGACGTCCAGTCCACAAAGACCGAATTGTGACCCAATCTATAAGGCAGTGAAAAAAGCCGTATACATCAGACTGGCTTTCAAGGGAGGACACATTCTCACTGATGTGCGTCATAAACTCAGTTCAGCCATAAATTGCACTGTCCCAGCCGCAGAGCTTCACTTCTGGCCAATCACCCGAGAGGTCATTCTAAATCAAAGTCGATCTAATCGAATGTGACATTCTGACACATCTCGTGTACCAGTTCACCTGCAGTTGCGGTGGCATTTACATCGGCAGAGCAGACAAGAGACTATCACAACGGATACCATAACATATTCCTAAAGGGTTGGCCAAATCACTGTCACAAACAGTGATGAATAGTTATCCTGATCGTGACTCGGGGTTACCAACCGCGAAACATCTGATAAAACCTAAACACAGTTGACCCAATTTCGTGTCCTAAACCCTTATTACATCATGTTGATCGGAAGATTTTGACTTCAGTGAAACAATGCTAGTCCGACGGTATAACCCAGCTCTTTGCACACAAAAGCCTCAAGACAGACTAGCATTGTTTCACTGAAGTCAAAATCTTCCGATCAACATGATGTAATAAGGGTTTAGGACACGAAATTGGGTCAACTGTGTTTAGTTTTTATCAAATGTTTCGCGGTTGGTAACCCCGAGTCACGATCAGGATAACTATTCATCACTGTTTGTGACAGTGATTTGGCCAACCCTTTAGGAATATGTTATGGTATCCGTTGTGATAGTCTCTTGTCTGCTCTGCCGATGTAAATGCCACCGCAACTGCAGGTGAACTGGTACACGAGATGTGTCAGAATGTTATATTCGATTAGATCGACTTTGATTTAGAATGACCTCTCGGGTGATTGGCCAGAAGTGAAGCTCTGCGGCTGGGACAGTGCAATTTATGGCTGAACTGAGTTTATGACGCACATCAGTGAGAATGTGTCCTCCCTTGAAAGCCAGTCTGATGTATACGGCTTTTTTCA
>LUCM01006023.1:176119-226996 GCA_008360955.1 Fasciolopsis buskii
ATTTGTGAAAAATAGAGATTACAACTCTTGGCGCCAAGAACAAATAGTAGTTTGAAATAAAAGTAAGTTAGCAGTTGCTTCCAAGGTGTAAACAACACAACACGGTTGCATCGCTGCCAGGTCAAATCAAACGAAATCAACGTAGGTTTTCGCTTCTCAGTAGTATATTCCGCAAACCGATGGATGAGCATAATTTTCCCGGAAACGCACGACCGGTTTCGCGGTTATTGCCAAACTTCAGATGTGCGAACTCGTTTGCGAAATATACTACTGAGAAACAAAAACAAATACTTTCGGGCCTTGTGTCCCCTTTCGAAAATTTAGCTTTGACTGACCGATCAAAATCTTTCCACGAGTCATCATGTGATTCTTAAATGGACTTACCATCGATTCACGCTGCTAACGACTCAAATGAGATTTTGGTAATCAACGTAGGTTTCTTCGCATGGTGCAAGGACTTTCAGCGTGCGCTAATTGTGACCATTGTACACGTAGAAAATAACCGTAATTTTTCAATAACTTACTTTTATGTGTACAGATTTGCACTAATATGTCATCAGAACCATGGGAGAAAAATGAAAATAATGTAGGAGAAAAATGGAAGAGAAGCTTTTGCATCACTCATCACATTCGCCAGGTTTTCCAGTTCATACTTGACTGTCTATTCTTGTCGATGGGCTATTGCACTGCTCGGCTGCTAAACCTTGAGTAAGCCTGTTTGTATGATAGTGAACCTTTAAAGTTTACACAACCGAGAACGATCCGCAGTGCAGCACTCTTGTTCCGGACGAAACGGCTTATTGTTGATCGGTTCAAGTACCTCTTCTACGAGATGCCGCTGGGTCAATAGAACTTGGCGTAGGACTTCAGCCTTATTTGGCTACCGAGCCACAACCATTTCACCAAATTACTACCATCAGACACTTATGGTACATTTCAAGAGATGGACCTGTCATTCAATGAGCACAGGTCTACCTTATTCAAGAATAACTAAGACAATTGTGTGATTGTTACCTTGCCACCAACACAAAGATACATCGGATAACATGCAACTCCGCCATGAGCCCAATCTGGAATACTAGTCAAACGCAAAATGCTTGGGAGCTAACCTGGGTAAGAAATTATGGGTCCTTAAGTTCGTCGTTGAAGGACTTGCTTGCTTTCTTTAGCTTTCAGTAAACTTCGGACCAAAGTTTCATCGTGAGAGATTTTGTCCGTCTCCCCTGATTCGATTATACTCAAGACCACTCAATTTTGGGTTACACTGTTTCAAAGACTATTGAGATTCAATCAGAATACCTATCCCCGAATTTGTTTAATTTACGGTATCCCAGCCCTGGTTCAAGTCCTGGGGTTGAATTTATGCGTACTCCCAATCCTTCCTTCCTTATTGCTTTCAACCGTAAATTCATCGCTGCAACTACGTATCGCATAGCTCCGAGATAAAACCCGAAACTATTCAAGCTGTGACTGAAGCACCAGGGATTTTAGTGCAAATGTGGTGGCCATTAAAACTGCAAGGATCGCTCTTCCCGGTCGACGTGATTAACTTCAGGATCTTGGTTTGTACTTAGAGGACAACGAAGAAGCAGAAAAATACCACTTATGAGGCTGTTTTTTGCATGTCAGCCACTGTGCTAGCATACTGAACACTTTAAACTGAGGTCAGTGGTGATGCGCTCTGTGCATTACTGTGCAAATGAACATTCTTCTATTCACTCTTTAGCCATGAGCTGGTTTTTAAGATTTACTAGATAAAATTTGGACTACAATGTTGCAGTGGTACTTGCATTCATGCGCACTTAATAACAACGAAATTAACCAGAGCAGTTTCATATCCGCGTTAACCTATTGCAAACGTCTCTGGCCCTCTTCATCTTTTCACAATAGAAGATTTCTCCCTTCGAATAATGATCCCAGAAGTTATCTGCTAATGAAAAAGGAGGAAAGCAAGTGAAGCAAAGTTATTGCTATAAGTCAACGTCCAGCTACGTAGCTAACCATTAAAGCTCTGGGCAAACCAGGAAAAGTACGCTTTGAACAACCAGAACAACAACAAAACGGACGACAACACTAATGCAAAACAATTTGAAGAAAAGCAACCACCGATGCGACAAACTCAATGGACCGCATTGACGGTGATACAGAGACAGCAGCTGCATTATATGCAGTGGTTTCTAATTCGCCTCGGTATTTATGGACTGGTAATTTTTTCGGACTTACCAATTTATTTTGAAAACGCAGCATTACCGGAGTTGATTTTCTATGATAATTTGCTGTTGAAGAACTGGACGGAAGTTGTTACGGTACTCTTTTCCTATGGGAATATTCGTGGGTACGATAATCCTCTTGGGGCTTGCGGGTGAGGAGCTCTGCGAAAAAAGCCTTTGGTGCACGAAATGAACCCAAGACGAGGTCATTTTTGGTGGTCATAAATGAAAACTGCTAAACCTCAGGAAGGTAGAAAAATAATTAAACCACTTAATTATCGCGGATTTGTAGCTTAGACTGAAAGGATTTGCAAACTTTAGCAATTTTCAAGGTTTTATTGGCATTAGAAGATGACAAATGTTTTTTTTCTCCAGATTCATCAGTTTTTTGTTTTATCAGCTAAGACTTAGTAGCCTGAACTCATTTAAAGTAGATGCTCGTTCAGCCATGAAATGAATGGCCTAAGATAGCGTTACAAGTTCCTTTCACCGTTTTTGGTAACAGTTTTATTCAAGGAATAATCGATCTGTTATCAGCTGATTACTGCGAGCTCCAGGCAGGAAATCCGACTAATTTATTTTTCACAATAATAGTTACGATGCTGTGAAAATGCATGAACTATTCACTCCACATGAGCTTCTTTCGTGACCTCCGTACTAAGTTGTTTTCTCAACCAGCTGGCAGAACCTTTAGGAATCCCACTTGGACGTTCCGTTCCACTTCTCTAGCGAAATGTTTATTTTTAGTAACAGGATTGGACGTAGTCACTTCTGAACTTATTCAGATCGAGGAATCAAATACACGCAAACATCATCCACACACATCGTTCACACAGATGAAAGTTTGGGAGGCGTGATTTAACTGGACCATTTTTCTAATCCGTCATAATTAAGCCAGCTGAAACCGTTAGTATATTTGTTCAGTGAAGTGGAATTGCATATCACCTGTACAGACGAATAATAGCTGTTTCAGATCTTTTCGTGGTAAGCCGACCTGGATCGCAATACTACCGACAGCGCAACATAGGTAATCAACATTTCACTTATTTGAGCAGTGAGAAAAAGTGATTTAACGTCGAGCAATAACAACCGTCGCCCTTACGCGTTTTCAACTTTCACATAAGCGATTCGTTCAAATAGGTCTCTGATGCTTAGCCACAGAGGTCGTTATTCCATCATTGTTATTCATTTTTTGATTGCTTTTTAAGGTGAATTGCGTTTGTCAAATTATTTCCAAAGTGGACTAGATTTTCATGCTTTCTGATATGCTAAACAATCTAGGCATAATGGTTCAGTGCGGGCAGAGTTCATCACATCTTTCTTTCGGTTGGAAACGGCTCAGCTCGTTGGATATGGACTTCTCCAATTCCTATGTTTCGTTCTTCACAAGTCCTGAACTTGTTGTTCAACATAGTTTCCACTTTTGTTACGCAGTTGCATTCGAAGGGCTCATATTCGGGGTGACTGTTGTTACCCAGCCAGCATGCTCTATTTCCGTGTTATCATTTCGCGAGCGTTCAGATCACAGGAACCCAATCAGGATAATCTTTTTACGCCGCGAAAACTTGGTTTTGTTAACCGGTATATAAGTTTTAAATGTTTTTGATGCTGTGCTGGCGGCTATCAACAGCGATATCACAAGAGGTAATGATCAGTAACGGCCATTCGAAGGTCGGCTTAGAATGTCATTCGATGTACGAGTACAATGGGCATTTTACCTAAAAACCATTTGTTGTCTAATTCGTTTATTAAATCTTTGAACTAGTGTTTTTTAACGAATTACAGGTCGATTACTTAATTCTGAGTCTCAGGACACCAAGCACTTTGGTCAAAATATACGCTGCCCTGGGAGTATAAGAATGAGCAGCATTTAAGTTATTCCCCAGCAATTCATGAAAACAGACACGGTTTTCGTTCTCCTAATTTCGATCCTCTGGTACTAACTTGTTTTCGAACAAGCTCCCAGCACGAAGATTGCTTCTGGTTCAGCAAAATTTGTAGATCCATCCGTCGAATAGTCTAAAGTTTACTTTGTCCTTCTTTTCCCAATCACGATGATCGTTAAACAGGCTTTGGCATTCTTCCCTCATCCTTTGACTAGCTATCGTTAGTCGGCTGTAGAAAAGCGCAGAATGTTGACAGAAGTTTTCTCTGATTAGTTTTTATCCATGAGCCCGCGGAACCGTCATATTCCGAATTCAACCATTCAAACTTGTTTCAGCTTCGAGCAACTTTAAGGGCGTTTTATCAAAGAAGAAATCGATTCCGCCTTTCTTTGAGGCCAGTCTGCTTCGTTAAATGCTCCCCTCACCTTAGTCTTGTTTTCTAGCGACTTTTAACTTGCCTAACTCGATTGAATGCACGGATCCACCGACTGTAATCAGGCCTCGTGGCTGCGTAACTCCTTATTCCAGAACAAAACCTGTTTCAGGCACCTACAGAAAATTTTGTATTGTCACACAAAATGCATATTTCGTGCTTATGCGTGAAAGGCAAATTGACACATGGTTATTCGTGACTGGCTTCTGGATAAATACTATTTTGCATCACTGACCATCTACTCTCGCCAAACGCAACAGGTCTTAGGGATTGGATTCAAGATGACCCGCGGCACGCAAACAGTGGAATTTTTTACTAGTCGCCCGTTATTTTGTGGATTCGTCGACTCTTTAATGATTTCTGAATACCACGAGTGCATACTGCTCACATTTTTCCTCCGGAAAAGACTGAACTCGCATCATCCTGTAGCTTAAATGTTTATTTTGCCAATGCTCTAATGATTTTAATTCCTCAAATGCTGGTTCCCCAGGCCCATGATTATGATCGAGTGGAATCGTTGCCAGTTCTCAGTGCTGTTGTTTATTGCGTTAAGTCCATTTCACAAACTTTGGACAGTGGCAGCCGTAGTTTTCTTTTACCTTTTAACTTTTACTTCTTTGATTGGTGGAATAATAATGTTTATCATTTTTTAGGAAGGAAGCCGCAGCCAACATAGGGCTGCCAGTTGGGAAAGTTGACCGGCAGTGGGAGGATTCGAACCCACGACTTTCACGTCCAAACTCCATGACCTGATCCACTTGGTCAACAACGGCCACCATGGGATAACCATGCACATGATTTCGATCCGTCCTAATAGGACTTCCGTTGTCAGCAGTCTTCGTGCTATCGACATAGATGGTCAATCGTTTAGGACAACACAAAACTATTTTAATCGAAATAAACGTTTTCTCGTGATTTGCTTTAGTGCTGCTTCATTTTTCGTTTTTATTTGTTCGCTTTTCCCTTTTAGTTAAACTGCAACCAAATAGTCGATTGCCTCTGAATTGATCGACCTCAAGCTATTATGCTTGTAATAAGATTCTCAAAATTATTGGACCAACGTTACCCGAAATAACTCATTGTTCCATCATATCATATCATTCCAAGTTGTTACTATAAATTCATCCAAAGAAAAAACTTCGTCTTCCATTTACCTTCTCAAACAAAGAATAAATGGTTTGCTATGTATGCGTATCCTTGTTATCATGGGCATCGGCATCCTTGATCATCTTGATGGTTGTTCAGGTTTTCATACGAAATGAATAAAAAGAAACAAACTCAGCTATCGGCTACATACTGAACCCATTAGTCCGGATCTATCCGTTCTTAAAGTTTCATCTTTGCCATTTTGGTTTTTTTCTAAATTTTGATCACAAATCGAAACAAAGTTAAACAAACGACAGGTTGGTAAACCAAACAGAAAGGGCCAGAGTAATTCAAACCATCTGAAATTTAAAAAAGGAAGAGCGTTATTTTCTAAATTAAAATGCGCTGACATTTGCAATTACCTGAACGCTTATTAAACCTGATTCATCAAAAAAATGGTGTCAACCAGATGTAGTGTGAAATTAGTGCACACGACTCACTGATCAAAATTTTGGGTGTCTCTGTGTCCATCTCTCATTTCCTGATTTACTCCTAAGCGTAGTTAATTAATGCACGTTATCGGAATCAAAATTAACTTGCCACATCGTGCAATTTGTCCGGGTTGAATAGTCCACGAGTCGGTCAATCCGGTTCGGTGCATCAGTCAGTAGAGCAAGTTAACGCAGGAAAACACCCGCGGCAATCGGAAACATGGGTGTTGACGTCCTGTGGGCGCTGTTTAGCTAAGGAGCCATTGAACCATGAGAATGAACATCGTATCTGAGCAAACCTCGTTTTCCAGTGAACCAGTTTGTGTGTCTGTGATACCTACCAGTCATCGGTCTTAATAGTTTACAACGGGAAATACTAAAAACGACACTCATTCGTAGTAACCTCTGCCCAATTCGTCGTTGTGTGTGAATTATGTAGGTTTTTGAGAGGATTTAGGGTAGTGGGTCTAATGTGATTCAGTACTTTTTAAACGAAATTCCCTGAACACACGTGCTAGCCTGAATCGTGCTGTTTACACTAGAGAAACGGACATTTCGGATCAAAGCACCACAGCTAGGCCAACCAGTTTCGCACTCTCTTAAGTACCACCCAGTGAGTTTGCTGTCATTTGGCAGAACTCAAAAAAAGGTTGGCCCTAGCGTTCCACTCAACACATGACCGCGGACTTTGTAACGGCCGACACATTGGGAAACAATGTTATTAAGCAGATATTTCACAAACTGTGAAGGCGTTTGATAACCCCCGGTTAGTTTGCACACACTGTGTTAATGACCAGTCTGTCTGACTCTTTCGGTCGGATATTTCATTAGAATGATTTAGTTCTGCTCGGAGCAGAAAAAATGCTAAAAATCCCATTCAGAATAGCTGTTCTTAGTGACAAGCACAATTTGCTGATTACTGCGTCAATACTGACACAAACGCATGCATACGTTGTGAAAAGCTCAAAGACAACACAAAAAAGAGTGCAGAATTAAACAATCCAAGCGTCTGTTATTTACCTATTTCTAAACGACCTCGCTAAGCAAGAAGTTTTTTGTATTCTTTGACCAATACTATGAATACTTAGACATCCGCACATCTATTTCGGTATGCAGATCATTGTTACCCATTGTGATCGGTACTGGCGAACACATGATGTGGGAGCACTGATATCAGTTGTTTGATAATACACGGCGTGTGTAAACGGCATACATCAAAGAGTAACTGAGTCAAGCTAATTACCCGAATGCGGACTCCACGTGGCCGTTAGACGCAAATGAGAAAAAGCGAAACATATTTTTGGTTCTTTTGTAACACTTTTGGTAGAAAAGTCGAATACATTTAAATTCATGCGAAGCTAATAGTGTCAAGTTAAAGTGAATAATGGGATCCACGAGAAACCATTTTTGGCACAGTTTTCTCACACTGTGCCGGAATATAAAATTAGTCTGATATGAACAAATCCGCACGGATGAACACTTCTTGTGAATAAATTTGACGATGCGTCACAATATCACTGGGCGACTTGTGGTCTTCTGTTCAACTTCTCAACGTTTGCAGCAGTTTGCACCGAGCATCATTTGAGGAATAGTGTAAACATCATTAGCCTTACTCCGGATGATACGATGAAATCGAATTGACCTCGGTTCATCTTCACAAGAGTACCTAGAGGCGAGCTAAAAGCTTCCGACATAACTGCGATATGCAATGGTGAATCTATTTCGTGGAAATTCTTGGTGATCGTTCACCCATTTCAGATTGCACTCATAGAGTTTTTTTTGCGTGAAACAACAAGTCATTTAATCGCTAAACGAGCATTCATTTTGTCTTTTCTATGTCTGTTACACCGACTGATAACGATAAAGTTGACCTATTTTCTAGGCGTCCATCCAGCGTGTGCTTATCAGTTTCAATTTTTGTTGATGTCTTGCCTCGATTAAGGCACTAAAAAGCAGGCGCATGAATTTGGGAGTGAAATATCCACGATCCCCAGTGAAACGTATCCAGAGAGGTCAGTTTAGTGGTATCTTTTTATATGCATAGCACAGTCGTCGATATGTACGCGTCCAGGTCTGGTTTCACGGCGTTTCTTGTACTTACATCAAATTCTAAAGAAAAACCGCTCTCCTTTACCAAATGCATTGCCGTCAAAAAAATTACTGACTACCTCAGTGGCTGAAGACAGTAATTCAATCAGACTTGAAATAAAGTGCAGACATTCCATTTTCATCCGCCGAATTCGGATCTGAAACCTACTTACTTGGATCAGTAGCGAATCAATTTAGTTTCCAATTTATAACAGAATTTCCATTCCGAACTTTCGACCGTCTGACGTGCACCCCATGATCAGCAAGTTAGCCTTACTTGTGCAGTAAGAGTTTGAGTTGAGTTTTGTTAGTGGATTCCAGGCATCGATTTGGCTGTGTATATCATAAAAGTATTTCCGGGTCCCCACAGACGTGTTCGAAAAACTAGTGACTACTAGACGCCTTTTTATTTGCGAGTTTTACCACTACTAATAGTGTTGCTATTACTACCAAAATCATACTTGCTATTACTTCTACCACCTGAAACCTGGCTCTGTAGGATGTTTGTTGCAAACACAATGCAGTTTAACAAAACGTTTTCTGAGCAACTACATGAAAGTTGAATTTCTGAAAAAGCGCACTACGTTCGATGATGACAGAAACAACATCAACGCAACCTTTCGAAGGACCCGGCCTGATTGCTGCTTTTTTGTATGCGGTTGGATTCACCAAGCCCGATCGAATATCTGCTAAATGAATAGATATTCCAACCGATGAACAGAAATATAGCCGGTACCTACAAAAAAGGAACAGACATACACACAGGAGTAAGAAGAATATAGTGACTTACTTGAACAATGGTTTATCAGTAACTCGTTTGATGTCGACCGTTTTTTCATATCGTGGTTGTGATAAATGAGCCAACATCGGTTGATAGGACTCCATTCCTCTTTTACAATGTGTACTTATCCTCGGAACAAGAACAATCTTGAATAAACTCACCTGAAGAGATGTCTGATTGCTTCTCAGCTTATTTGTCATGGGGATCTGGTTACGGAGTCGAAGATGCGAACCGGGTGGAAACCAAAAATGTGGATCACAGGACCGGTCATTGGAACATCAAATGAATACTTTTGGTAAGTTTTGACGAGAGCATTAGTGCTTTAACTCGACTTGAAATGGTCGATCAATTGTGTGGTTTTCCGTATTGTGAAAACCAGCACATTTAATGGTAGGAACCCTTCACAAGTGAACTGGGTGAAGTTGGGTATTTTGTAATGTGTGTGCATTAGCTTTTAAGTATTAGACAAACACATTTGAAGTAAGCACGATTTGGCATTTATCAGATTGTCCTAGCATTAATTGGTCAGACTGTCCAAAGTTGAGCTGTTCCACTCAAATTATCACCTTTCGTATTGTCCGATTTTTTCACGTTTCAGTGTTGTTCTGATTGCGGGTGACGCCCTTTTCCAAATTTTCTTCAGCTGGGCAAAGACCACACAAGATGAGTATTACCAGATATTCTTTAAATCTGTCAATTTGACCGTCTTTTCTGTCATCAACCTCGTAGTGAGTTGTTTGCATTCGGAACAACATGAAACTAGTTGGAAAAAATATCGAAACAAAACAATCCTTTAGAAATTGAGGTTCATTGTGCTTGATTTGTTTCAGAAAGAACTAGAGCACATCTTCCTTCAGTTGAAAGTATGGGACTCCTCAAAACATTGGAGATAAAAATACTCTGGAGTCATATTTTCTCGGTTTTGTCTTTCTGGAATTTGCCCTCAGAATGGCCTTGTAACTTGGGACTAAAGGATAGGAACAATGTGCCAGGGTGACAGCGCAACATGCGCGATACCAAGTACAAAGACCATAGTCAATATTTACCGAAAAGGACCAGAGAGTGATGAACAAAGAATTAAGTGCCCCGCTAAATGAGTTTTACGAATAGTCTTGAATTAAACAAATGAATGGATAAAGTAATCACCTCTTTTATCGACAGATAAGCTAGGAGACCATCCGTTGAAATCATGGGCTTTTAACGTAGGCTGCAGCCGTGTTCGTCTTTAAAATGTTAAAAGGTGACGTCCGCAACTATATTTAGAATGTTTTACTCAGTATCATTGATTAGTTGGAAACATATGGGCGATATATCGCCTCTTACTTATCGGTTTGGAACCAGCAACTATGAGGATCAAGGACATTCCGATTGGAGTTCGAACCGTCGGCTTGGCGAATGTCAGTTATCCTTGGTCATCTGGAGCGGTATGGCGCAGGTCCCAAAGTGTAAGCACAGCATAGCCGGTGAGAGATTGGCAGATTTCCACCGCTGGCAGTGAAACAGCTGTAAATATCGCATCTGAGGGTTTAACGGTAATGCCGAATACTGCATAATGCCAAACTTAAACTCATTTTGCTACCACTTCATTGCTAAACTACAGATTTCACCAATTTCTGGACGACCTGTCCCAAAGCGGTCTTAATTATTTGCCAGGATGGGAATTTATATTTAGAACCGAGATTTACACTAACCTCTATCCAACAGTTAGTTTTACTGGGCGCCTAACTCATTCTGGCCACGTCTGTCTACGGTTTAGGTATGCGAATTTAGTTTGTCTGAATCTTTTCAAAGAGGTTGTCAGATCAAAATCTTAAGCATCTGCCATCCACGGAAGTAAAATTACTTGTCCTTTGCAAAGAAAACTGTACTGCCATATTCAACGAGACTGCGTCATTCTTTGATCAACCTGTTGATGGTTGGAAAATGCATTTTTGTTTTAATATGGCTCTCGTTTTTCAAGTACTCAGCTACGCAGACTCGTAACGGATTCGGAAGATGTTTGCAAAATGAGCATATTTTATCAGAGCTTTGACAGCTCCCATTGACGTGGATCTAATTCCATTTCCTAGCTCAGCAAGCCGAATTCCGGTCATTGAGAGCAATCAAAAAGTACTTCCTATGCACGAAGTCATGTCGTTCGTTGAGTAGGAATTTGAAAACTCGCAACCCTGTCGTCCAAACCCTTCATTGCATTTTGACGTGACGCTAAGGACCAGCTAATCCACCTGTTCTCAAACATTTAGGAATGTTTTGAACTTTTGTTTTTGCAGTGTATAAAATTTGATCTTCTGTTGTTCTTAAATTCGTTTGTTAGCCTTATGCTAGATTCAAAATTGATGTGACAGACGATAAAGTATGTACAGTTGTTAAATTAATTCGGTAAACTGTTGTTCTTTGTTACCCGAGCCGGAAATAGGACTTGTACAAAATCAGTGTTGGTTTCCAATCGCTAACCGCGGATACTGTTGATTCTGTGCATCACATTTTGTCGATTTTTCCGCACAATGTGAATCATATTGAGGTAAAGCAACTGGGTGAGTGTTCGTCTGCTTCTGTTGTTACGTAGCCTACAAAAGGACTGAGCTGGTTTCGTTGAATACTGTTCTAGTGCTGAGCTTTCAATCCACCTTTTGGTAGTTTATCAGCTTTTGGGCGAATTTCTTTTTAGCTCCCTTTAATCAAACAATTGCTCCCATTTCCTCCCAGCCGTTTTCTTCATTACGCTAATTTCCACTAGCAGTTGTGGCAGTCACAACAGACCTTCACAAACGTTTGATTCTATGCATATGTATTTCGATAGTTGCTGGCTTATTTAACTAGCATAAAAATCGTGTATGTGCTATGGTCTATGAGTGAGGACTAATTGTGTGCATCTGATTTGCCCTCGACGGTTTCGGCAGAGGAAAAGGACAATGAACAGGATTGAACAGTTCCCGGATAAGGCCTACCAAACGTGGATTTATCTAAGACAACATCCAGTGTGTATATGACCAATGATTCGAGTTATTCAAAAGATTATGGCCACAAATTCAATTCAGGAGTAAAATTAAACTTGTCCGCTCTGTTTAGCGTGGTTTTGCGCTGATATGTTAGCATTATCGTTGTAGAGTGTCAACAGTCAAGCAGGCCCCAGTGACCGCTGGCTTCATTACCACGCTGCAAGTTGCAATGAGGTGAATGAATATATAGGATGCAAATAGAGTGGACCTAGAATGGTGGAATAATAAAGAAACGCTGTAGCAGTCATGGTCTAATTGTACAAACCCACTTTATGCAGTCATCCTCATTCGAACACAGGCTTGTCACTGTCCATGCTCACTTGCCCCATCTTCTAATGCCACTATCAAACTGACTGAGTGGTCATTTTGACTTCAATCTAAAAAACACGAGGTGACTACTTTACTCAAGTTCACGGTGCCTAACTGCCATGTAATCCGCTAGCTTCCACGGGGTTTCTTCTTCCTCGATAAAGGGACGGAAGATGGGGCGCGGTACGACAGACGTGTGTTTGCCACACGCAACACTTGCTGCAAATGAGGAATGTCATTAAGTTGGACAAGTGTTGATAAAATACCTAACATTCGACTTTTAACGTTGGTAGTGTTCTCACGATTATTAAATCCTATTTTTTTGATACCGCAGGCACATTCCTGCTTATAAACTGCATGCAGACAATCTCCAGGTATTGAACCCATACATCGCGATCCAATACGCACGACCTTTTAATTCCAGCAAAGCATCAGGTCCAGCGTATAAAACTGGAGTCCAGGATACCTCGGTGTGCACATTTAACACTGTGCTAACATTTTTCATCGAACAGCTGCCGAGGTTGTTGGGGCGGTCGACTCTTGTCAATACCTCACCATCCACTATCACTCTCGGAACCGCTAACGTCAGGAATTGCAACAACACTCCGTTTTGGTGAGTCTAATGAAAATCTAACATAAATTTTGCACTTTTGCACATAACTTTTGTTTTCTTTGAACAGCGTTAATTGTGAACAGTATGCACCCCCTTAACCGATAATGGTTTAGTATAAACGATTCCATCGCAGGCTCTACTCCTTTTGCTGTAGTAGGTCAGTTCGAACATCGTGGTGCAACATTTCATCCCAGTCCCCGCTAACCTTTGCATGCTGAAGTTACCGTAAAGAAAAATGCAAGATCAAACCATATCAGACTAAATCACTGGGATAAATTAATGCTCTGCAGTGATTTGGAAACTGTCATTTCCCCTCACCAAGTTTTTCAGCTACCTTTTTCTCGGTCTAAACTAAAATGCATTTCGTCGTCTCTTGCACAGACTCATGTGTCTTTAGTTGTGTCTGATTGAATCTTCTGTGGCTCAATCTTGGCGCTAAGCTTTCGTCGCATAACTGCCCCCATTGTGTTTCGTTCGCAATATTTCACATTTTTTCTCCGGTAGCCATTCCGGCATATTGACCCACTCGAAGCAGAAAAATCTTTGCACCAGGTTGTTTGTGTTCCCGCAGCATGTTACGCAATTCCCAAAATGTGTCCTGACAATAGATAATCTGTTGATTGTGGGTGGTGCCGCGAATGAATGAAAACCGCATTTTCCTAGAGGCATAATACCGGTTAGGCGGTTATTGGTGCTGATGAACTGTGCTTATGCGCCACCTTTTTACTCAGTCATCTGCATACTTACACTAAAAATAAAAACTCAAATGCTAGAATCACTTGTCCTCTTTCTGGGCGTCGTCCTTAACCAACGGACAATACCGTCCATAGATCATTGTTATGATTCATAAATGAACCCACCATCCGTGCACACTCCAAGTAGGTTAAATAAGTTTGTTCGTTGGAATCGAAATTGTCATTCGCGCCTTACTCTTATTCTGGCATCTTTTTTTCCCACTAGAAACGATGTTCAGTAAGGCCAAAGTCGATATTCACTGATATTTGTAAGAGTAATGCCAATTATGATGGAATCACGTGGTGACCCACTGTTTACTGCTGTGCGATTGCCTTCCGGCAGTTGATGCCAAACAAGTGTGATTTTAATTCATTCTTAGTTGTACTTTTATCAAGTTGCAATCCCTCCGCAATGGTTTAATCAGATTACCTAAAATTTTGTCCACCAGTAGAAATGACTCCAATTTCAGAGTACTTCAATTCAGCCTGATTGATGTGCAGATCTAATCGAATTTAGTTAGGCCAAGTAGCGTCAGTTCACATGACTTGCACTTAAAGTCCAGTAGGGAAAAAATAATGGTCAATTTCACCCTAGGCCTCCGGCTGTGTCCACCCAGTGGATTCCCGAATCGAGTAATGAGTAAAGCAGTTTTCCTAGGGAAGTTTGTTTATCATTATCAAGCGGCTTCCGGCAAACTTGATAATGGACCAGCGTTACGATTGTCAAGGTTGATTATACAACGGAATAGTGAGAATATAATTCAAAACCTGCTCCATTCCGATGCAACAGAGTAGAACAAATTTAATTGCACAACATAGTCACAGTAACTTTTCTCATCGTGTAATGTAGTTCCACGGATTAAATCTGTCAGCTTGGAATATAGAGTCACTTTTCTTTGTAAGTAATAATCTCCTGCCATCAATTCGTTTCTTTTGTTTACCGGTCAAGCATGTGAAAACTTCCGGTAAATTAAGAGGCATAACTGTGTTGAAAAAGGAACAATGGTCGGTTTTTAGAGCAAATGAAAATAATTGAGCGGACTGAACAATCAAGATTGTGATGTTTTTATCAGGGCTGTTTGTTTACGGCCGATTAATTTTGGTTGGTTAAAAACATTCGATTGCTCGCCGCATACCCATTGACCGAGACAGAAGAAAACCGGGACAACAACTCAGTTTGAAAATGACCAGCGCGGAGTGTAAGGCAAGAGAGAAACCAAATTACATATGTTATTTTGAATGCACCACAAATTGTGCCAGTTTTTCTCTCGAGTATCACGGAAGCGTTTAACAGGCGCAAGTTATCCATTTAATTTCAAAACTCTAGAAAATGGTAAAAATATAAAATGGATTGAGATATTTTTCATTCTTGTCTAAATGGCGCTCGCGGAAGCTCCTGGCTGATACGTGAATATTGAGCTATTCGGAAATGAAGGCGTTTATGATACCTCTTACCTGGGTAGTTCGAGTAGAATGTTCCAGAACTTGATAGGAGTGTTTATGGTCAGATATTTCGAGTAAATTTTCAATTCTTACCCTGCGTTCGTTTCTATGCACGTGCACAACTGTCTTTTGCATTCGGAGTGACACTTCGTATGAGTTTGTACCTACAAAATTTACACTGCTGTTGAATACAATTGATTTTTGTGTACAAAGTATGCAAAAATCATGGAAAAGAGCACAAGACTCCCAGAGGCTTAGTCTAATGGATGCAAAATAAAACTGATCCCCGACAATCAATAAAAATATCAATTTTTAATCTGAAAAGAGCACAACGGCTGAAGGTTTGTATAAGTCAATTTCAAAAAAATGTTGATCATGTGAATTCAGCCAATACTCGTACTTTTTTCTCAGTCGACCTGGCCAAGAATTGTGTCACCAGGCGGGCAGTCTTGGAGGTGGTAATCGGTCATTTTTCAAGGCTTCAAACATGCAAATTGCCATTCACCAGTTCACAAAAGCTATCAAACACCCGGTGGTATTGCGCGGTGCGTACATACAGCGAGTACACATGTCACTTGCCAGTGTTAATCTCAAAATCGGTTGGTTCTGCATTTACACAGGCCCCATCTAAACAAACAAGCTGTGTCCCTCCTAACTGGTTCATCTGGGTCATTGACAGTATTTAAGATAAAAGCCTGATGAGATAGGCGCAGTCATTGATAATTCTCAATTCCAAAACCAGGATATGCGCAAATGGCTCAAACGGCAAATCTGTTTGGCCTTAGCTTGGAACGGGAGCCTGTAACGTGGTACTTCAACCTATGGTCATTTTCGTCGCGTGAATCATCGTTCAATCTAAAGTTGTCCGAGTTTTCAACAGATATTTCACGAACGATTTGGGCATTCATACTGACTATGATATGCGTGCAAACGGACGTAGTGAACTGGCTCAGATGTATTGCACAAATCTGGGTTCCTTATTTATCTGCGAAAATCTGCCGCTTCTATGATTGTCAAAATAAATAATTATGTATTAGCTCTGTGTGACAGCCATGGAGTTTCTTGTTCTGAATCTAGAAAGTAATGGGATGAAGCCACCAGATCAGTTCGAACATATAGAACGATTCAAACGATGGAACAGATATTATTACCATGGTAGAATCTTATGCTCCCAAACGACCATCTGCCTTAATGGTCCTAGTCGATAGGGACCAAATCACATCTTTTGGCATTGGTCAATAAAAAAACCGGTCTCATTAAGTCTGATCGAATTTTGACTTGAAAACCAAATTTAGCTGCTGACTTTCATACAAAATTTATTTTCAATACAAATGCGGCCTTTAATGCTCCGACCGATTTGTCTTTGTGCTAATGCAACGATTCAATGGGGGCAGTTTGCTATCGTCCTTGACAGGTTACGTAAAAGTGTGTCGGCAAACGAAAGAACGTCCGCTTACTCTAGTCCGTGGTTTGTGTATCATCGTCAAACGTTTTGGTGTGGCCTTCATTGTACTGCAATGCACTGTTTCATTGCACTGTACTGGGTTAGGTTGCATTATGTTATTTTGTAGTTTCAAGTCACAAGACGGACGTCATTAGGTTAGAAACTTACATTTTACCAAGCAATAGAAAATGTAGTTTTCTACGGGATGGTCGATGTGAAAGTACAAAACTGGATGAGGAAATAAGTGAAGTTGGATGCTATTGATGGCATCATTTTAGGTGAGCCGTGCACATTTGTTTCTTTTTAGTTTCATTCTATTCCACTGTTTCTGTCCTCCGCCTTGTTTGGTTGGCACATGATCTGTATTTAAATTTGTGCAATAAATATTTACATATAGGGAACGAAAAAGTTTCGACCACTTGGACTGAAACCCAGTTCTTTTAAAACAAGCACCAGCCGTTACTTGTAATCCACCGTATTTTGGAATTGTATGACATTATTAATGGAATGATTGAGCTTGAATTTTAAAGAATTGGCCGAATATAAACAGCGGCGAAACGTATCACTTTTTAGGAGACGAATAGAATCCAATAGAATGGTGACAGATATTTTGATCACATACTATGCTAACAAGCAGGTAAGCCGAAACAGAAGAAACGCGACCAATGATAATCAGTCCGACGAAAAGTGCAAAACTTTCTTCCCTGGTTTTCCTGAGGTGAAAGTGAACGGTGAAAAAAGTTCCAAAATAATGAAAGAATAGTTATGAAGACGAATGAATCAAGGCTGATGAATAGTGTTCAGTCAAAAGTTTTCTGACAACTAACTGATGGCAGTGATAACCTTTATTTCGCCTTTTCTCCCAGTGTAATGGTGTGAATAAAACGGCAACCATGAGATCTTCTTCACGCTTGAACGACTGAGATTTTATTAGTCCGTTCCTACTTCGCATTCTATTCCACTTCACTCAGACCACAAGCTCAGATGAAACTCACCGAACGGCCGTTGTCAGTTGGGAAAATTCTGTCTGTCGAATAGAACAACATAAATCATAAATGGGAAATATGAAATCGGCACAGTGTTAGGTCGTAAGCTTTGCCTCAGTCTAGCGGTCAAATAAACTGGAAATTCAACCAACATCCGACTTTTGACGTCAACAGTGAATACCGAAGAATGTGCTTTACGAGGTGATGGAAACTAAAAAAACAGGTTTATTGACAAAAGTAGTAACTTACCTATAGATGGAAATCCAGCTTCAAAGCACAACGGCCCGTCTACCGTTTTTGAAGTTTTTCTTACCGCAAGCGCTATGACTTAAACGAATTTGATTTTAACGCATAATTCGCAGTAAATACATTCATTTCTCTTTTCAGATCTCTTCACAAGTTTCGATTATCTCTTTGCTGCTGAATGAAGCCGGTACAGGTTTAAAGCACATTTTCATCCGAATAAAACTAGACTGTATGAGAAATGATGTTTTCAAGCTAAGGTATTTACTTAAATCCGATGGAAAGCAACGCGAAGATTCCGTTAAAAAGTCTGTTCCATTCTTATAATATTATTCTTTTCAGAATTCATAGAATATTTCTGTTATTGACGGTTTGCTCATTGGCTTCAAGTGTTCTGTTACTGACCAAAAGCGAACCTGTGAGGAGCACGTAACACTGAAACAACCACTCCGAATGCTTCCCTCAAGTCTTATTGGAACGACCGGCAACCGTGGGTCGATCAGCATGCTTCATCCGGTGGCTGAAGCGACAAGCACAATGTTCGCAGTCACAAAGCCGGATCACTTTATACTTTTATTACACATACAAATTGGGCTGCTTTTTGAAGTCCCTGCAACTTCTGTTCGCTTCTCGGGTGAAAAGGGGGTTTTAAGTAGCAGCCCAATGTAGGTTATTTTAAAAGAACTGCCGTAACTTGGAAAAGCGGCATAAATGGAACATTGCCCCTTTGGTATCTCCTTGTCCCGAGAAGGAAGTACTTGGTAGATAAGCTTAATTTAACCTACTGAAAATAGTATAACATAGAAATTAATCTCTGTAAGCACCAGGGTTCTTAACCGATTTTCTCGAAATGGCTATGACGGGAGGATATCCGTTTACTGGGTACTTGATCCAGCATCACAAGACAAAATAAACATATCACGTCGCTCATTTGAATGACCTTGGCCTCAACGTCCAATATGATGAGAGTCATCATTTTCAGCTGATGGAAAACACCACTACCCGCCATTACGATCTATCATTCTAAGAATCACGTACCCTGAAATCTGCCAACTGAGAAATTACTCTTGAAGAGCTGTGGGATGCGGAGCTGTGTTGGGTATGTTGTACGCAACAGCGAACTCAACAGAACGATTCGTTTGATTGTCATTGGCATCAATTACCTACGATAGATCCCGAGGTCATTTCAACGAAGCTTCCAAAGTTTCTCTATCCCTTCTCGGTTTTCTTTTATGTTCAGATTATCTTAATTTGAAAGCCGAGTTCATCTTCCTCCAACTGGCCACAGTGCCGTCTGCGACTAGATGTAAATCAGGAAATGCGAAATAATATCTTAGCATTTTCTGAAACGACATTTTCAGTATAAACGTTGGAAACATGGACGCAGTAGATAGAAAAATTCTGAACGCACTAAAGTTTGCGAGGACAGTAGATGCCTTCGTAATACTTGCAACTTATCAGACTGATCTTTTGCCTGTACTATCTTCTCAACAAAACCGCGTTTAATGGGTTCTAAGGTTATTATTGGACTTCTGAACAGCTGTTTCGAATCAGTTCATCCTTGCCCAGAGGCACAAGGCAATTTATTGTCTCATGCTGTGGATATTTTCGCGGCATGAACTAAGAAAAAATCCACATTTTGCAAGACTTTTACACAAACAAATTTTAGCATGCACTGAAGCTCATTAGTCTTTCGTCGTCCCGTACGTGGTTCAAATTCCGTTAGTTTAACATAGTGCATCTCCACTTTGTTAAAATTGCTTTCTAGAAACCAATTCCAAATTGAATCTGTTTGAATCACAATATGCATTATTTTTGTCACAGCGGTCATGTTGTGTGGGAAAAATCCTCTTCAGGTACCTGAATTATGTTCTTTAAATAAATCCCACTTTGTGGGTTTAACGAAGAAGACATTTTGTATGGGAATCCCGGGATCGCTATATCGATTCTTTCGGAGTGAATTTTGCAGCCTATCGTGAACCTGATTAGACAGACACAAGTATCAATGTCTATGGTTAATCGGAGAATCGGCAACGAAATAAACCAAGTTTTTAGACCACTACTTCCATGTTCTGACCAGGCATTCATCAATAAAACAGAGAGAAACAGGCTGTGGTTTAATTCCAGTCTTGATTATACGCGGACTTCTTTCGTTTCGAATATCACAAATCACGTTTGATCTTACGGAATGACCAGCAAAATGTTCGACTTGCTTTAGTTTGTTAGGTTTATTTCAATCGGCTGCATTGGTTTTTGTAGAGAATGGTTGTCTTAAGTACCAAAAACCTCTAGGATATCTGATGTCTTTAACTATTTACGTCATCTCTATTAGCGAACTGCAGTAGGATTGCAAGTGGTCGTGCCGAAACCGTTGGAGAAAGACTCCAAATGCAGATAAACACTGTCTATCACATGTAGCAGTCGTAAGAATTGATGTTCAAATGAATAGGATCATAAAGCGATCAGCGCAGGGAGAACAATGCACAGAATCATTATTGTCTTCAGATCGAGGGAAGATCTACATAGTGTAATTAGTCCAGTTAACCATCCATTGAAGTGGTGAATCATAGAAGCTTCAGCAATTAGTGTTTTCGAATGCACAGTGTAAGAATACAAAAAGGCATTCCTACCGCTTCCATTGTGTTCATAAATTGCCAACTGGCTATTCTTGATTGTCTTATGCTTTGATATTCCATTATATTCTATAGTGCTATATTGTATTGCATCCAACAGTATCTTACCCGATGCGCTTAGGCTGTATCTACTGATTAGTTCGCCTAACAACGCGCTCAAACTTGCCCTCTTCTCCACGGTTAATCCGAGGAAGTCGACGCACATGCAGAGGTTTTGATAATACTGCTTTGTGTGGTAGTTAGACGTAATTTCTGAAAAATGGTTCACGAGTAAAGTTCGAATCCAATCAAAGCATTCTCATCTAATAAGTGAACACATGTTACAAGTCTAAGTTAAACAAAGTTTACAGTAAAACACTCAAATGTTTATTGTATGCAGCATTCGTCTAGATACCAACTTTGAATAGCATCCAAATTTTATCGGGTTAAATAAAATTGGCTTGTGAAAGACCATCCACGATAATCGAAGCGTTTGCTTATTACATCTAATAACAACGCTGCGTTGTTAACATTATATCATTCTCAACTGAATAACCATTGCTTACAAGTTTTAGACGTAAGATAAAAACCTGAAGAGATAGTTTCGTAAATACGGTGCAATTCTGAATGGTCCACGGCGAATTAGTTATTGAAATGTATGTATATGCTTAGCCCAAATTGTATCTGTATGACTAGTTTGTGAATGGTTCAACAATTCATTTCTCCCACGAATGTGATCGCCTTAAAATCTATTTTATGTTAGCTCCCTTCTTCTTACAGAACTATTTTCTAAGAGCGTACGCCCGGGATAAGGGTGTTAAATAAGGGTAACTTCCGAGCCTCGGAAACCATAAGAACGGAACTCAGAGTCGTTTGGGAGAACGATTTTGCTGTCTTTGTGTCTCCTTGCCATTATGGCAGATAGATCGCTTTGTTACTGTTCCAGCTGAGTGCACAGGACAGATTGCATGCACGTGAGTATCATTTAAACCTATCAGTACAAGAGAGGGATTCACGAAATAAACACTGTTCCATTTCAGATCGTCTTTGGGACTTTGCTTTTGCATGGAATACCTTAAACAACGATCCCCCCCATTGTAACCCGTCAAAAATGTATCAACCTTCGGACAAAAATGATTACTTATAGTTATATATCAATGGACCATTCGAATTACAACGATATTTAACCTGGCCCCCCTCCGGATTCCTGTTACCGGCCTCGATAATAATTTATTCGAATGTTAGTTTTTTGTTCGCAAAATGATAATGAACACAAATTTGCTTGGTATTTGTCCCAGTTTGAACTTCGGATGTGGGATGAAAAAAACGCACAGCAAAAGACTACGCTAATGCCTTGCTAGGTTCAGTATCTGAAGACGTGGATATGGTAATAAAAATACAAACAGAGTAAGCCAGTTCTTGGCCCACGCGTGCTTCAGCTTGTATACTTCATCTAGCATGTTTGTTATAGAAACCGCGGGTCGGTAAGTCTGGATGCAACTTTCAGTTATCTCATCCCATTCTTCGTTACAGACTTTTACAAAACAAATTCAACTCCACGATTTATCGATGCTTATTCAGCAAGGTTTTCATGTGCTAGGTATCTTGTTGAGTACCAATAAAATTGTGACACTCATCAAGACGGTCAGCGCAAAGATGGATTTTGTTTCATTCTTAACCCAATCGAATAGCGAGATTAAACGATTTCGGTTAAATGGCACGTGATCATCGGATTTGGATTTCCTTTATTATTTTCCCTCATCATTTGATGTACTCGTCAAGTTTGGAAGGACTTCTCCTACGGTACACAGGGGGTCGCAGAAGTTGGCTGCATCGTGTAATGGTGCCCAAGCAAAACGAATCGTCATGACATTAATTGGTTGAGATAGTTCAATGGTCGATCAAAATCCTGTTAATTTCAGTCTCGATTGAAGCAAGTTGGAAGTGCATCATGGGAAAAATGGAAAAATTTTGCGCAAACATTAACATCCGTCAGTCACGCCCTGATCTGACTCGGGCTACTACCACAGGCTTTGAATAACCTTAAGGGGACAAACACCACGGTGAGGAAAACTGCAATTTCCTCAAAGTTATTGCATTTAGACAAGGCATGTTTTTGCTAGGTAGTTTCATTCGTTGTTAGTTTGACGTATTCCTCCCTAACCTCTTCCAATAATTTGCGAATTTCAAAAGCCCCTTATTTGTTGAGCTCATGTTTTTGACACATCCTACTTTGTAGTCACTGATAAGGAAGCACAAGCGGCATGTTTATCTTAATACACCAGTCGTGTTCCGTACATGCCGAGCTCATTTCGGTTCATTTTTCACAATCTTTCGGCAAGGCAGTATCAAGATGCTGTGTTTTGTGTTGCTGACACTGACGGACAAAGTAAAGGATCTCTTGTCGTGCTCGGTCGGAGTTGTTGTCCCCACATAATGGGGATACAAGTACCTAAACAGCACATCGGGGTATGACAGCCGCCGCACCACTCTTTCGACAACTCCACCAAAATCGACTAAGTGGACATGTGTATCAAAGCAAAATTCAGGGGGAGCTGTTGATTGCACATCGGACTAGTTGAGATTCAAAACATGTAAGTGACCAGCTAATCGGACCTTGGAGTTTCCTCGCCAACCCCTAATGCTTGTGAGTCATTCAAACCGGAACATCCGTGTAAACGTAGTTATGTGCACAATATGCGACGCAAATAGAGAAAAAGGATGGAACTCGTTTGCTGACGATGGAAATAACTTGTTTCTGTCATTACGGAGACTGGCAATGCTCTTGTTGTTGCTGTTTTTGTCGTTGCCATACAGCAACTATGGCGTCGCAATTAAAATCTTGTCCTCACATTAAATTCTCTTTGGTAGAGATCGAATGTGAATAAAAGCCTACGTTTTCCATTTTCTTTTATCATCATGATTTTGCCCGGGTCCTCTCTGTTCTTCTCTGAATATCTAGCAACATTAAGTTTCAAGAATTCCGACTTGGTGCAAATTATTTGAAGTCGTTTTTATTTGGGAAAAATGAATCATATCATAGGTGTGTTCTACTCATCGAACTGTGTACACAAGATCCTAAGCGAAGTTGTCAGAGATCTATGGTGAAGTTCATGGTGTATATTGATTCGGATTATCCTCGCTTCTTTCTAATTCTTCCGTTTTATATTTTTCTGGTGACCCTTTAACTCCCTCGATTTCGCAAAGTTGTTGCCACAGGCAGATCAAGTAGGTGCACACTTAGTTCTTATCATAAGCTGCAATGAACTAATCCTTGAGGTTGAACCTTAATTATTTCCCTCTCAATTTAACTTTGATTAGACAGTGGTTTGGAACAGAAATCAAAAGTGGAGCGCTGTAGTGCACGGTGAATGGTGGTAAGAATTACAACTTGACTGAAAGACCATGGATATATTATCTTCAAGCATTAAATCAATCTCTATAAAAACATAAATTACACGACCTCTCAGAGTTTCTAGCACATATTGGCTAAGGAAAAAGCCTTTCAAGCAATGCACTTTTGGCTGGCCATCAAATAAGGGATACGTTTGAAAGGATACGGTACAGAGCGATTCAGTCGCTGATTGTGACTCTGAAGCGGTCTATTCTTACGACACATGGGATTCTCTACACGTTCTGCTGTCCTTTTGACTTATTTTTCCACAAACATGTAAACCATTTCAGTATATAAAGAAACCTGCAGAAAAGTCATCTACCGGTAGGGGTCGACTGCTGTCTGCTCGCGGCTCTTGGCCGTACGAATCGGTGACGGATGAGTGCAACATCATGTGGTGAGGTTCAACAAATCTTTGAGACCCTGCCCGGTAGCGTAATGGCTGAGGCGTTCGACTCAGAATCGTTCGTCCTGGGTTCGCGTCCCAGTTCGGGCGCGATGGATATGTACTGTTGATGATTCTTAACGAGGATGAAACAGCTGTACAGTACTTCCGTGATTTCTTCATGATGAGTTCGGTGGTGATACTACTTAGTGAAATATTTCTTAAAAACATTTCACCAGGGAAACATGGATGCAGCCACTTATAAATGTTTGAAGGCAAATGATGTTTACCATACTTCCTTCAAGATAATTTGATAATCCTCCAGGAATTAACCAGTCGGGAGTAGCTGTTTTGAGGTTACATAGGTGAGCCTCGGAATAAAGACACGTCTGCGTACACGCATGCAAATGCATAAAAATATATATACATGGATACATGCAAGCTATTAATGCAACCCTGTCGCTTCCCCGATTTCATTCAAGTCTAACTCTTCAAGTCAGTGTTCCTCGTCCAGTCACTACAATGCTTTGATCAGTATTTTCTATGTATAAGATTCAAGTAAGTAAAAAAAACTTCGCAGAATGCGAAGAACACGGACAGAGACCGATTAAGAGTCACTCGATGAACAATGCAAAAAGCGGATCGCGCTTTTACTTCTTAAACTGCGTCATCGGGATTCACAACATTCGCATTGTTGTTTGGTGTTACTATTTTACTAATTGAGACCTGAGTTCATTGATTTGTTGCAACAACGGCCATATAGTTCGACTAATGTCGATTGGTTAGCAGGCAAATCTGAATGAACGAATATCCAGCGGACTGACCAGCTAAGGCAAGTGATTTAGTTTAACTTGTTGACTATTTGTTTACTAGTGATGAGCTAGACTACCCCCGAGTTTGTGTTTTATCCATCTGATTTGGCATCACCTTGAATGCAGTTGAGCAAAGAGCGGTTTCGTTGGAACATTGCAAGTAATGTATTGTCTGGAGCTGAATTCGGCGCTGCTCAGATTAACTCTGACACCGAGGTCATTTCTGTCGCTGCTGCTTTTCTTTATTAGGATGTTCTCAGAACGTTTCAACTCTTTATGCTAAGCCTCCCAATTTTCGATCATCAAAACGCGACACTGGGGAAACAGATTGTCAGGTGTTTTCGGAGGTCCTTCGCACAAATGATTTCGTGGTCTTAGCCACGTGGTAGATAATTATCAACGGAACTAATGATCTTAACTTCCATTCATTACATATATTCAACCACATAAATGAGCACAAAACACTCATAATACAAGATTGCCAAATCCGTAATCAATGGCTAACATGAAGGCTCGGATTTCGTTGTGCACTCGGATCGTCTACGGGTGGGAGAGAGGCCCAAACTGTCGTAATTCCGTTTCTAATTCATACCCCAACATTGCAAAAATCGAACCGATAATCCATTTCGGTACTCGTCAAAACATATTAGAAAAATGTTCAATCACATATTCGCGTGACTTTTGACAGTACAATTACATTTTCAAGGTTGTGTCGGCATTTCAGTTTGTCATTAACGCATTGTGATGATAGGCTTTGAATCAACAAACACTTTTTTCGATGTCACATTGGAGGTCTGCGTATACAAAACCGGATATTTTGAGACAGTTTGTAGCTTTTTCTTGTAATGAACATACGGTAGGAGTGAAAATTCGGAAGCTGGAATGAGAACTTGGATATTATAGTTCACAATTCCGGTGAAATCTGACATGTATTGCCCAGATGAAGGGAAGTAGTAGTATGATTATTCCTCCGCGACTTTTGTTCCACTTTGCTTCCGAATTTCTATCATTCACATTTGAATTCATTCCATAAACGACCAAATCACTTCAAACGTGTGCCACTCCCGTGAGATTCCGCCGGTGGACAAACGGATAAGGTCTTGGCGTTTGGAAGGGAAGGTCGCAGGTTCGAATCCTCCCGCCGGTCAACTTCCCTATTTGGCTGCCCTCTGTTGGCCGCGACCCCCTTCCTGAAAATTGATGCACATTGTTGTTTCATCAATAAAGAGAGTAAAAGATAAAAGATAAACTACATCGTTCATCCTCCCTACTGAATACGAAAGGGGCGAATCTATGAAGCAGTATAACGTGGAGGGATATGCTTACATTAGATTACCTTCAGCAGTTAGAATATCAAGATCTACAGTAAAAAATTCGGACCTTGTGAGGAGCTGCTCATAAAAGAACTGGTAGAATTTAGAAAATAAAGTCTCCAAGACCACATGTAAGTTCCAAAAAACGTCATTATTTTTCACTCAGAAAAATGGAATTAGTCTGCATTGACAAAATCCATTTTAGGAAATATAAATATTAATTTTAGATGGAATACCCTGTTCCTTTTTTAGCTTCGAGTGTGCAACATTTGTCTGAATCTAACGGGATGATATTACAGGATTTGCAAAATTAATTAAGCCTAGTATCAAATAAATGTTCTTATATTGCGGCTTGAATCATTTTTCTCCCTTTCTTCTTGTATTATGTTTGTCTTTTTTGTTTCTTTTTTATTGAAATGGCACTTTGCATCATTCTCAAGAAGGGGACTGGGCCAACATTTTGTCACCAAGCGGGAAAGCTGACCGGCGGTGGGAGGATTAGTACCGGTGACCTTTACTTCCGAATCCAACGACCGTATCCATCTGGCTGTTGCAGTCTTTATGTTCCCTAAGATCTTATATCTTCATCTCTAGTCCACTTAGCTTTAGAGATGATCTAGCATGGTGTAATTTGGTTCTGACAGAATTATAGCGGTAACGATGTTACAGTTCGTTCGGAACTCACGCACAGAGGACGATGGGTAGGCTTGCTGTCATGCTGGAAAATTCTTTCGGAAGGCTTTCCTGCAGGCTCCAGTGCGCATTGCATGGAGATCGCCGGTCAAGTTGTTGATGCTAACATCCAGAAATATCAGCCAGCTTCAACCTTCTCGCTACATGGATTGCCAAGTGCGCAATAATTTCCTCTGTGTTTGTTTGTGGCTTGGTCAGTTCGCGCTAGAACTGTTGTTGATAATCAGCTCTACATTTGACCCGGAATATCAGTCTACTGTTTCTCTGTCTTAAGTTGTCAGACTATTTATAGTCTTTTAAGGGTATCTTTTCTGAACCCGAAGTTACATATTTTTGCTTATGTGAAAAAGTGTCTACATGTGAGTGGACAGCTGACGATCTGGAACCCCAAGGTGATAATCAGTTGGCGGATAATTTTATTGAAAGTTGTTTACGTTACATGAGCTATTTCAAGCGTTTTGTTTTGCAAATTTAAAGACAGCATAGAAAAAACTTTGGTTTGTGCACAACTTGTCACATTACTTTCTTGAAATGGGATGCTAATTGAAGTTCCACTTTCGTAAAGTGAATTCTGTTAAAAGCAATGCGCCTTTAAGGTACTAAATGCTTCAAGCACGGCCTCTCTTCAACCAAGTCATAGGAATGAACACTCGATATTTGAATAAGGTGAATTATTTTGTCAATGGATACAAATCATCTTTGGGCACTTTCTACGTCAGGAAGGTTTGGAACCATCTCAGTTTCAGATTTTTGGGATAATTTGAAATAGTATATCTCAGTTCGCGGATGGAGTCAGGAAAATTTTTATCGGCACAAATGGGCTTTGTCACTGGAATGTGTACATTTACAGGAGGGCTCGATTCGTCTCTGAATTCCAGACAGTGAAGTGTCTCGATACCTGACTTGAACGACCACATTACACCCAGATGAGGCTTTCGCGCAATTGCCTTATTTTACTAGAACCAGCATGAATCCCCATCGGTTGTCAGCGAACGGCTGCGCTCATGCATAGCAACTCATGGAAACACAAAACTATCAAATAGTAATTAAAATTGAAAATCGAGTCCACTTTCGCATAAATCCTGACATCGGAATATAACTACATAGCGGCCTTCTAGTTTGACGAAATTTCATATCAAATACAATTTAAATTCATTGGGTATGAATTTATACGCAAGCAGATTGACCTGCCACTTTATATTCATTCATTTGAGGTACAGTGTACCGGCATTATGTAACGGCCGTTGATGTGTACAGATGTGGACGTCTAGACATATTAGAGAGTCGATAATTTGGGGTGTGAAGCACGTAAAATTTGATTTCCAACCTCTTCACAGATTTGTCGTTGTATTGTCTGCCAGCTTTCTTTAGCTTCCAAGAAGCTTTGGGTTCATGATTTCCCAGCAAGACAATTCACATAAGCAAAATTTGGATGTCGAAGATAAACCGCAGTATTACCGACTGATTTTCAATTTGTTATACTGCTAATTCTAATGTAAATGTTTAGCATTCGGTCACAAAATCAATTTCTACTAACAGAGGCCAACAAAATGAAACATAACATGAAATTCTAAGCTGAAATGACTCATAGTCCAGATTTTGGTCACGGTTATACACTATCTTTTATTAAATAGTGAAAAAGGCTATCACAGTCAGACATTTGGTATTTGCTAGCACAACTTGACTGGCGAAAAATATTGTACTGAAGGTTCTTGGTATCCTCCAAGTGAATTGCCTGCCATGAAATAGGTTCTTCTGAGTCGAAATTTAAATCCGAGGAAGAATTTATTTTTGTTTTGTCGAAAGATTTGAACAGGGCAAACTCTGCCATTCACAGATTCTGTCATCTGGTTACCGAGCGGTAGAGAATGATGATGATCATTAGGATACCGGTAAATTAATCAGAGGAATAGTACTGCTATCTTATAAACATCCATTAATTGCTTCTTTGTGTGAAAGTTTCAGCTTATCTGTTCCTTTCACCCGCGTTTTGTTGAGCATGTATTGCCAAATATTTATCAGTGGTTGCTTACATCATGCCCATGGCCAATTAATTAACCCCATTTAATGATGTCTGATAGAGAACGATCTCATTTAATTGTCAGTTCACATATAATAAGTATATCGATCGTTAAAGCGATGTGACTTTATTGTGATCACCCTGCATTTACGACAAAGCAACCGCCTTTAAGGGATTATTACATAGAAAATTAAGATGAAACTGCGCCGAAGATCAAAATTCGAAAATAAAACCGATCGGGCCAATCTATAAGGAACTACGTGGTACCAAATGATGAAGGAATGCATGACGCTAACTACATCGGTCGGGAAATGCTGGTAGAATTGTTTCACTTTCAACCAGGTGCTATCTTCCCACGAACTTGTACTTGTTTCCGTGCGTATTGGCAATTTGACAATGCTCACATGCTTTGATGAATGATGCTTATCCATGGATATAGTAGTAAGAATGTAGTCACTGTGAACGAATTTGAGCTGGTTCGTATTTTTGCTGTCGTAATTTGCTTTGTCACAAAACCCAGCCTTTGCCAACTTGTCTCCTAAGATGCGACAGACAAGAACTTTCTACTGATGACATGCCCGCCGTGGTCATTTGTAGTAAACGCTGCCTGTTTCGAATGTTTCACTGACGGTGTCCGAAAAGTCGCATAACGAATGACCGCGAATGCAACACATCCGCATACCGTAATTTTCCATTTTCACTGGTTGCGTGAACAGTCCCATAAGACAATGCCATTTTGTTTCGCACGTCTATGGCAAGACGCTGCAGGCAAACGAACAAAGGAGAACATCGTGTCAAGATGACCACTTAATAGAAATGAACTAAACTGAATTGGAATTTGCCTAAACTGAACTGATTGGAATGAGACAAAACTGAACTGCTAGTGAAAGAAAATACATTCAGTTTTAAAATTACTGCCCTTTCAAGCAATGTTCTCTAGTGATATTTTTTGTCGATAAATTACCCAAATTCGCCGAAAGATTGATGGCTGAAAGAATCATAACTAACGGTGTAATTGCATTTTACCTTTGCAAAAACTTTCTTAGCACCGTTTCATTTTCTCACGAATACAATGAAGCACATTGTTCCAACCAACCGGATAGTTTTCTTCTCTACTGAGCGTAAATGCCGGTAACTGTCCCCGTAATTCCACTGCTATTAGCTCGGTTCGTGAAACACGCATTGCGAGTGCTGCAAAAGTTATATCGATCACTAAGAATAATACAACAAATAATAAAAGTTGAAGAACATTTGCTTGGGTAAAGGTCATTAGTAATTCGCATGCATCGCCTCATTTGCATTTGGAATTCTGTTTTACTTGGTCCCACCGTGCTTCCAATGGTTGCGTTCATCTTCGATTAACATGTTAGAAGAAAAACTGTGCATGGCTCTCTGTTTATAAAATAGGCAAAAGTAAGACGGAAATGTGTGTTCAACATTCATCCTCCACTCCGCAGCACTTTGGAAACACGTAAATTCGTACCAGAATGTGTGAATTAAAGTCGATCACAGTTTTCAACGGGACTATTCTTTCATACTTTGTTTGGTGCAGCATATATTGGTAGTTATCCATCTATCAGAAGTTGAGGTGCTCAGCATGATTACAACTGAGCCCTATGCACTTGTCACGGCTTAGAATCACTGACATCAAAAGATCTCCAAAAGTATTTCATGTATGCATTCGGCCTGATATAACGCATATCAGGAAATTTAACAAAATCGGTATAATTGGCAACTATCAATCGAACTTCAGCATCTAAATTGCCGTTTTATTGTGTAAAACGCTTCACAATAATCTGTCACGTACAATAGCAATTACTGTCATTTTTGTATTGCATTAGTGAAATAAGTTAATATTCAGCCCACATCTTGATGTCTAGACTTGACCTGTGGCCTTAGGAAATTGCTGTTTGACCTGAGAAGTTTGACGCATTTGGTTACATGCTGGCGGTCCTACTTCGAATACGTAAACCTTCGGTATTCCGGTTCTACAAATGGACGCATATGAAGAACTCAGATTAATAATTATGGTTCGCTTTGATTTGTTTTCTGGCTGACTATCACCTGCGTACATGCGCAGATGTCACCTGGTCTGATATGTTGAAGATCTGATTGCTAAGCCCATCGAACAGGAGTTATGAAAACCAAAATTACATACTCTAAGATCAACGCGTCGTCAAATCCCTTGATACCGCATATTCGTTGCTTGATAAACGAAGTGGAAAATTGTAGTTTTCAACTTCAAAATCAAGTTGATCTCCTACTTCTGACTTCGTACTGAGCATACATCGTTATTTATTGTCACGGGCATTATTAACTCCGTCGCATAGGGACGTACTGCATTAACAGTCAAACTAACCGTGATAAGTTCATGCATAGATGTACCAGACCCATCAAAGCCATGTTGTACAAATCTGTTCTGCGAAGGATAATTCGAGTCGTGGACGACCTGTATCGTCGACTGCACACGCATCCACTTCAGCCTCAAAACACTAAACATCGTCTAACGCACGTGGATAGTGATTGCTGGATTTATTTCCTAATTCTGCAGTCTAGTTTTACTTTTTAATGTTCACCTTTCTCTCCATTAGCCTCTGTATGGACCACGAGAGCAGGCAAGTAATCCAACTTGTTTGTTAACACCACCGGTTTGAATGAACACTTGAACGAGTGAATCGAAAACACTAGCAGTGCCCGCTCGCAGCTTGTTCAACCGAACCACTCAGAAAGTGCGCCACAATATTCGAAACAAGTTTACAAGCTCTGAAGTGTCTCGTTCTAACCACAACAAAAACGACAGACATTTGCCGCGATAATTTTCTGTCGTGTCCTCGAATATCAGTGTGCACAAGCAATTGTGCTTCCCATGCCCACCCACAAATTGGAGAATTTAAACATCTGTTCCTAAGACCTCAGCTGCGCTTGGATTAAGAAAAGAGTTCTGAGCTCAACGCTTCTTTTTGCTTCGTGTCTAGCTTGTTTCACTTATCTTGTTTGAGGGCCGTTCAGAACAAGCATATCTGTGGTCGTTTTAATATATAAAGGGGATGGTTAGAAAAGCTTCCGAAAGGCTACTGATACTGAATTTAAAATCGGCCTATTGTTGCCTCCAGCAGCCATTGGGTACCGCTGCTTCCACACTTACCTTCTCTGTTATTTACGACACCTAAAACGTTTCTTCCTGATTTCTTCCTCATTTAGTTTTGAAATCAAAAATACACCGGCTTTAATCACTCGTTTTGGTTCTGACTTTGCTGCCTTTTGGTGATGCATTGAGGGCAAAAAAAATCTTTCTGACAAGTTGTTAGGAACCTCGTTTAGTGGAATGATCAAGCGAAATACGCAAGGTAGCTCAGGTTAAATTGCCTCCGATAACAGGTTCGTTATCTCATCATTAGTCTTCTCTCAGAGCGATGCCTCCGTTTCTTGCGAATCCCATTAAGTAAAGCGTACCGCATTTTACTGCTTTTAGCTTTGTCTTGAAGCCTGTTGTTAATCAGAAGTCCTCAGCCAAGTGTTGTTCACATAGTGCTCGCAAGGCCGTCAGCTTGGCTTTTCAGACGGTCTGATCAACCATGATGCTTTCTTTCACACATATCACATCAAAATGCTTTCTCCGCACTTTCATCCTTTTTGACTCCCCTTCTCATTAAAGCTGAATCTGTCAGTAATACTACCACTTTTCTGAGAAAATATTTATGCTACATAAAGCACAAATACATAGTTGCCTTCCATTTTCTGGCTTTCAAAATGGTCGTCTTTTTGGTCTCTCCGAATTTGCACACTGGGACAGTTTGACACCAGGCAAATATTCCTAGCCTATTAGGTTGCACATTAGGTCAGCCTCCCCACCATACTCAGTAACATTTTTGTCTTCCGTCATTGACTAAGGAATAACTCACTACCGTCTTATCGTAGTTAGCCAATATCAATCATATGTCTGCTACTTCGGTACACTCTTGCACCAATCGGTTGAGTGATCAGCACCCCGGGCCTTGCAAACAATTTGTAGGAAATTTATTGTCTACTCCATCCATGCTGATTACTGACGTTCCGTCACATAGATTTTTTACGGTAATTAACTCATTTTATAAACTTTTCCGCTTCCTTTATAACAAGGTTTCTCAATAAGACTGAGGCATTTTTTGAGTTGCCGACTCCTTATCGGAAGCTATATGCATCTCTTTTTTGGAATAAAATGCCAGTTTTCAACCTGCAAGCGCCGCTACTGTAATCCAGCACTCTTCCAAGTAACGACGTAAAACTGGTTGTGTATTTCGTTGAGGATAAATTTTGCAGACTGCGGCAATAAACAAGCCGAGTGCGAATTCGTAATTACTCATCGTACCCGTGGAGGCAAAGTTATCAAATGTATATTAGAAATTCTGCAGCAGTTTATAGCAAGAACTGGTAATGCAATACAATCAGGTGACATCCAGACATGAACAGCGCTATTTCCAGCAGTACGGAACAGCTTTCCATTTACTTGAACCTTTGTGTGAGAGGTGATCATGCGACAGTGTTTTAATCAGTCTTTTTGTCAATACATTTCAGAGCCGCTGCTCACCGCACGATACCACATGCACCCAACGTTGTGATCGCCTAGATGAACGTCGTTCGCTTCATCAAATACGACCGGCTTGAACAGATTTTGTGCATCGCTGGGATACCACTTGTTTATGTCCCATCATATCGCCATCCGTTTCTTTAGGATGAAAGCTGTCGACAAAGCTTCCAAACAAGTTGCGAATAATCGTTTTCGAACACGGTGCTCCATTGTTATGTACTTCAGGTCATGGTTGTCGTGATGACCTATAGAGTCGGCTCTTTTTCTGAAAAAGTAAGTACATGTGAGGTGGGCAAAACCCTTTCAGCACGCAAACACGCACATACCCAATCCATCGGAGACAACTGTAGGCTAGAAACACTTAGCACCTCAAAACGTTTGTTTCTGGGTGAAGGCCAATGCATTTTTCATGTACCGTTTGATTACTTTCGAGTGTGACGCGGTAAGACAGCTTGGTGCGTGAATCTTTGGCTGATGCAGGCACTACCCGACAAATTTACCATGGTTTCCAGGAGACGAATGTGTGCACATGTTTGTTGTTTTTATGCACACGATTTTACGTCCTTGATACATTGTTATCTTTTTTTGATTCAGCCATCAAATGCGGCCTGACAGAAGACGGAATCGAGTATTCTTGTTTTTCCTACCTTAATTTTGGAATTCAGAGTTCGCGCGGGAATTGGCGAATCCGTTAGAAGTGTTTACAATCAGCCGACTGTTTTCTGAAGTGCACAATTCACCATATTCGAATAACGGTCCGAGCGCGCACTTCAAAAAAACAGAACAGGTGCAAATTTCAATTTCCACGGAGTGTACTAATAGGGTTGAATTCATTTCAACGATTTTCTTATCCATTCTAGTTAGAAATAGCTGTTATTACGTTTCTTTGATGTTTGATGAAATAAATGAAATAGTGAAGCAATTTTATTCCATCCATTGTACTCGTAGGGACTAGAATTCCAAGAAAATGTTGATTTCAGTCTATTCAGTTGCTGGTTGCTTCACTCTGGTCAACCGCACTGATGCATGACTGCCAAATAATGGGTTAATCAACCTTGTTGTTTGTGAAAGTTGTACTTCTATTGGCTCATTTAGTATGGTTCGAAACCTGGTTCGAAACAAGCACACTAATCTCAAAAATATAAGAACCTGATCTTGTTCGTGCATAGGGTTTTTAAACTAATCGTAAGTAATATCTAAACTGTGACTGTTTAGTGGGATGGCGCAGCCCGAGAAAAGTCAAATGTGGAGAGGTTTTCTAAAACAAGCTTCATGATTCCGAAGACCGCATGAAAGCTTCACCGCCAAGATCAACGGCACGAAAAAGTCTGTCGACAAACAAATAAACCAGAGTCGAACGGGTCTTTCACGCCAGTCATTCAAACCAAAATTTCGTCACCGTTCAAGCCGAGCGGCCTAAATAAAAGGTCGTTAGCAGTAAGAGCACCTTTAGCTGGAGTAGTCGGACCAAAGACAAGAAAAACCCCACAGAGGTGAGTGTCCTCCAAGGTTTTAACAGGGTTGTAGCTCATTCGGCGTCTAAAAATCAGCGGATACCAGGAGTTCCCCAAGGAATGGGAAGACGACTGTCACACTAAGTCGAGGTCAAAAGTGATACGGACTTTATACCTCCGACACGAATTTCCTAATGCTTTTCCTGATAATGCCTTCTTAGTCTTCCCTCCCACTCGATTTACTAGGCCGGCTTAGTTGTTCTAGAAATTGTATTTCCAAATTTCTAATTATGGGTTACTATTACACATTTTACATTTTCGGTAAGATTGCAAGTTAGCTATGTCAAGCACAGTTCCACCTGTGCTGACAAAGTAAAGATTAGTTCAATGCAGTTTTTTACCACTACAACATGAATGTCTCAGTTCTTCTTTTCATTTCGTTTTTGTAACATAACTAAGCCTTCTGAGGAACCCAGATCTAGTGAGCTGATGACACTAAAATAGGGCCTGAATTCGACGTTAACAGCGGGTTTGCCAAAATAAAAATTTAAGTCCAGGGTCGTATGATGCTATTCATTTCACAGTATTCATCTGAGATATCTCAATCGAAGGATATTATCATTGCATTTCACGTAGGACATGATTTATTTACCATGAAAACTATCTGCTTACTTTTGTTTATTCCTAATGAGATCACATCAAGGCATCATGTTAGAGTACTTATCTCCTAAGCGATTATCCAATCCGACAATTTTGCCGCAAGATAAACATGCATACCCCGTAATCTCTTGTCCAAATATCATCGTAATTGTACACTCCTTTGTTTGGTTGACACTAGAGTCTCAATTAAGTCGCCAGAATTGTGTATGGATAAAAAGTCTAACTTAGAATCACACGATGATTCATCGAAAGTTTCTTGTCGTCTAGGGTAGGCTAATATCTAAAAATCGGACACGAAGTCACAAACCATGGGTATGTGCTGTTTGCAGTATTTATTTTATGCCGATGAAGGAATTGGGCATCGAATAAAAGTCCCAGTGATTCAAATGAGATTACAGAGCGATCTTAAGAAAATAGTGTACATGTACAGGGAAGGCAGGACAGGATAGTACCAGGAGAGCATACCTAACCGGTGATTAAGCTGCGTGGTCAGTCACGTTATTCTGCGAAATTTCTGGCCACCCATCAGCAATGAAACATGTTACTCAGAAAAATGTGACGTGGTTATTTCCTTATTTCTTGATTAAAATTCTAACTCTCTTGAACCTTTTCTTAGCCAACTTTCGATCTTATTTTGGGCTTCATATTTTCTCTTTATCTGTCATTTTAGCCTGTATTCGAATAACTGACCTCGCCAGTTTGTTTAGAAACACATGCCATATTATGATCTGGTGGTATTTTTAACTAGAGAGAGTTTCATAAGTGGAAGGCCATCATTTCCTTGTGACGGTCTTTGCTCTTACATCCAGAGTGCCATGAATTTTAGCATTTATATTCATGATCTAAAAGATCCGAATTCACGGTGCATCTTTTGAACCTAATTGCAAGTCGAATGCTGTAAACTCCTTAAATTGTATTGCATCTTTTCAATCACATTTCTGCGGAGTATTGTTCTTTGAATGGCTCTGCCTTGACAACCATTTGTCACCATCTCCGTTAAATTTGACCGCCTCAGGTAAATGTTTTGAGCTCTCTGCCGAATCTCACTCACAAACAGATACCATCACGGCTACAGCTTCGTCCTGGAAAGCCTTTTTTCAGGAAGAATAAAGCCATCTTTCGTACTAAAGTAAAGCCAACTTTTGTATTAAGTAGTGAATAGAAAACATTTGGGATTCGGCAAAAATTTGCATCTGAACCAATTACTTGGTGAAATAGTACCTTTGTCAGCAGGCGGTTTTTATTCAGTGCTGATCTGCGACATATATCAAGATGAACCAGCTAGGGAGCAAGGTGAAGAAAGCTGGCTAATTAAGACAACTTTGTGAATCTTTTGGTCAGCCAGACGGCTAAGTAGCCATGTGAAAAAACGTGGAAAACATTTAATATGGCCATTACTGCATATGTTAAGGGCCGTCCCAAACAATCTAGCAGCGAGAGAAGCACAGAAAACGGAAATTTTCTGTTTCCTCTATTTATCAAATAATTTCAGTGATCCAAGTTGAAATGCCTGGGTCGCACTAGGTCTCCATACACGTTTTCTTAATAATGACATTCAACGAGTTACGAAACGAGGGATCAAAAGCTTACTGTAGCGTGGACCGTGTGGAATTTACTGTCGCTTTGTAAACCTTGAACACACTGATGTGACTCGTTTTAACCAGGAGTTCAGTTCCGAGTTTTCAACGATAGTTACAAGGGCAATATGTTCTCAAAGTAATAAGAAATTTGATAATTAAGTAGACGGTATGTGAAACCGCAACTAAGCCTGGTGAGATCAACGAACATACTAAAACTGTACCTTGATAATTACTTTGGGATGTCTCATCGTTCACCAGACAAACCACTTTATTATTTTTCTGTTAAGTGATAGGGCAAAACGGAATTTTTGTGAAGCTACACAGTCGACTGAAGGATTTTTAACGGTGACGAAGTTATGAATTCGGAGCTGCTTCTGAACGGTTCGTTATGAACATTTTTAGAGCATATTTGGTGTTAAGAACTTCGAGAGAAACGGCATGAACGAGACATGCAAAATTAGATTATTAGGGTCTAGTCTGGAGGATCCCAATCTAAGACTGATACAGCAGTCATGATCAAGTTATATACTTTTTCAAAGAGACAACGTTTTATTAGATTCTGTGACAGAATTCAAGTAAAGCGCAAAATTCTAGTACGATAGTAAAGGCGTCCTTGGTTAACCAAGTGAAATAGAACATAATGCTACTGTCTCCTGTTCTCACTCATTTTTACTTCACAAACCGGAGAACTCGAGGCAGTTTGACTGGAGTTTGCCATCTATTTCATTCGCAGATCACACTGATCTCACGTGAATTATCAAGGTCAAAGTCGAACCTATAATTTACTCGGACGTTGATTGTAGATTTCATCCGTTCGCGCTTTTGCAGCACTGACCCCTTGGACAAATCCGTGTTCTTTTGCCTATGTTTGTCATAAGGGTGCAGCTCCATCGGAATTGCTTGCCTCCGAACCGGTTATTATTCGCAATCTAGCATCAACTTGTCTCTCAGTACCGCCTGGTAGTTTTGGGCGATTTTTCCAGTCTTAGGAGGTTTAGTTACAAACAAAAATTAAAGTGATTGCTCTCTGAATACTATCGTTCTTGTACAGTTTTCTAATATAGGTATGGTGCAATATGGTGTCTTAAAAAGACAGCTTTAGTAGCTCATATTTTCATGTCGTTTGGACGTTCGTAAAGCGACTCCAGGATTGTCATAAGCCAAACCATTACACACTTCAATTCTCGCCTGTTGGGTCAAACGTATGGTAATTAGCAAGCAGCTGGTCGTGAAAAACATGGCGAGTAATCGAGCCTAGATTTTCCACCAACAGGTTAACGAGATAGAAGGTTTACGATATTACCTTACCTTTTCTTTTGGTCGGGTATCATGGAACTGCTTCATAACAGAACAGTGTTGGTTGTACTTTCTGATAAATACTTTGTAGAATGAAGATTAGCGTGTGTACGTACGTTCACAATGAGTTAAATATGTCCACCTATTTGATACATAGACGCCCGCTACTAGAGAATCTGTTTGTACCCCGTAATTTGGCAGTTGTATGAGCTTCCACGTATGTGGGTACTTATGAAAAACAATCTTCTTTCTAACAAGTATGTAAGCAGTAGGTTATCATAGGCCTCCATTTAAATTTTTGTTCCGGCACTTCTAATCATATACAACTTGGGGTTTTTCGAGTAAAAATATTCGTGGGGGCCAGTTTTTTAATAGTTGACCGTAAACGCATCTAATCGAATAGAAGCAATCGTGTCGTCTGCAAAATGTTGCCCTTTTTGACAAGCAACAATGATTCACACGTCAAATGTCTAATGGATTTGACTACTGTGGCAAAACCGCTGAAACGGAAGAAAATTTACTCCGCAACATTTGTAAACCGAGATACTGTGAACAAACCATGTTTTTGTAACATAGGAAACTCTACAACTTCTTCGAACGCACAGATAAAATAATGGTTTCAGACAAAATCGTGCCACCGAAACAGAAGACCATTAATTTTGCTTTTAATTTATGGCCTAATCCGATTTGCCAAGGCACGCAATTCATTGTCCTCTGCCCGCATACATACTTCTCGCCCACATTGGGATACAGTAGAATGACAAACTGGTATTTTTCGACATGAATTCGTGCGTTTTTCGACGAGGAAAAGTGAACTCTTTCAATTGGCCTGGCGCAAATAGGATTTCTAGGCTAGTTGCGTTGCGACTACTTTTTGTTCGTGACATTTTGCTTTCTACACACTAACGGAGACAGATGCGAGGGTGTCATAGCAATCAGCTTCAATTTGCACTTCATTTTCCCCCGATTTTCTGGCATATGGGTTCCGTGAATCAAGTTCGTTTCATTTGTCCTCTACTGCGGCACAGCGAGAAATCGAATTAGATATTACGCTTTGTTCGTTTTGTCTTTTCCGGCAGCGTTTGAGGAAATTTATAAACCGAGATTTACTCGATCCTAATGGTATTTTTATCCTCACTACTAATGCTACCTGATTCCGACAACATTCACTTTAAATCAAATAAAAACATTCGCAAACCTACTCGTAGATGGTGTTCGGAACAAACTTTACTTTATTAAAGATTTCGTTCCTTTCGCATTCGAAATAAAAGCAATTCGTTGCAAAAATTCACATTCCGAAAACATAATTTATAGTGTTTGTACTTTTTTTAGTCTTTTTGTGCTGTTATGTGCACTTTATAACCGTGATTTGTTAATCTCAACGCGGAAAAACTATCGATTGTTAGACTTGGCCATTTATTTAGCTTTCGTATGCATGCTAGTGAATTGAAATGGGAACTGGCAGTCGGCACTCGTAGATGAAGAAACAAAGCAAACAAACCTCTCTGGATGTTTGCAAGAGTAAAACAAGAGCGAAGCAAGTTCCGGAAAAGTTGTCCTTACGGATTTTTACTGTGTGAAAAAACTGTGAACACAACCGTGTACTCAGCTCGAAAAAAGACATCGATTTATCGACCAATCTTTTCTTGAAGACATACTTTTAAGTTTACTAAACTTATTCCATTTTAACCAAAATTATTTACACTTTCACCCCGACGGCGCGATTTACGTGAAGTTGTTGTAAGCTGAAATCGAAAATCTCGAATCTTTCACATTTCTTCACATGTCAAATTTTCAATGAAGACTCATTTCATAATGAAAATCACATTATTCACTTAACCGATTTCATAATTGAAACAAACAAATGCCATGTTTGAAGAGTTCCGATTGTAACTATCAGTAGACCGTCGAATAGAAAAGCTCACCGAAGGTGGAAAATCTAGAACCTGCAATTTGTACTTTCAAACACCATCCTGATGACTTTCAGAGCACGGCGTAATTGACTGGTGAAAGTTTTGCGAACTTCCATCTCTATCCACTATGCAATATAACTGAACAATGAAATTCCTTTTTCAGCAGTATATTTCGTATGTGGACGGATGAACAAAATCCCCGCGAGAAACAGGGCCTGTTTCGTGATTACTATTAACCTTCAGGTACGTTTATCGGATACTCTCATGTTATTTTTCCGACGAAAGTTTGTTTGTCCACCCGTATGCGAAACACTGCTTACAACATAAACCCATTTATTCGGGTCATGTGTCCAAAGATTGACCTTGCATGACCGAAGCAAGACATCCGAAGTATCATCGCGTGACTTTAAATGGACTGATCATTCGCTCACGCCTTTAATGTTGCAAAATGGAGAAAGTACTGTATAATATATGCTTTTGCACTTAGTCTATCACTGTCATGATCGCGAACCTATGTTCATTTCCACTGTCCTTCTTCGTGTAAAATTTGACACGGTTACAACTTGATTTAATCGTCACACGCTGGGGTTTGAAAGCGAACGAAACCACAGTCTTTAGGGTGAAAGTCATTGGTTTTTATGAGGCTGGACTCTCTTTGTAGCTCTGAACTCCTAAACTGTGTTTGTGATTAAATAATTTGACGGTTTGTTACCAAACTGTGTTTTATGCCGGTGTTGAAGAAGCACTGCTTGCCATAGCCAATGTAATCAGTGAATGCTTTAGATTCCCTCTTTTACTTCCATTTTTATGAACAGAACAAAAACTCAATGGGTTATAAAGATAAGGGTCAGCGCCACGGATTGTTTGTCCAGTTGTGAAGCAGACAGCTGGAAGTAGACCGCCACGTGATGATATTCTCGACGAGGCTCAGTTACACACTTGACCACCACGGACAACTTTGCTGGACTGGTCAAATGAGAATAAAATTTGCCCCTCCACCTCAAGCAGAAATTTTCTCAAATAATCAGTTAGACGGAAACAATTTCAGAAATGAAAACCAAAAGTCATATCCATTGGTAAATTGCTTATACGATTTGACTGTCTCAGTTTTTGAGCTTTAAGATAGGCTTGGCAATTTTCGATTATTTTGGATATTCTGTAGAACAAATGGAACGAAGACAAAACACGAGGCTGTTCACTGACCAGATGTAAGCCACATACGGTTTTGTTCATTGAGAAGAATCATCTGGAGACATCAAATTGCATGCTTTGACTCATCCGATACACATGAGAAAATGTGGATTCCTTTCTAATTCACCTCACTTGTTTGGTGAAGAGTGTATGTCATACGGATAAGTGCCTTGACCAATGATGCCAACTAATATCCATCCCAACACGATCACTGGTAGACCAAGCTATCCAGTGGCGAAACGCACTATCGCGGGTGCAAAATACCATTCTTATTGATATGGTCGTCTTTTGCTTTATCAAATTTCCCACGATACGGTGAAAACAAATGTTTTCATTTTGCCTGATTTCACCATGAGCCAGAAGGGACCTCCGTGAAGGTGAAAGATGAGCCAAAATGTACTGATTCGCCTACTGCTAACACACTAGTCAAGCTTTTTTATCTGGAAATTTCGGTGTTTAAATTAGATCTCCCAGTTTATTCCGAAACTTCACCTGTCGACTAATACCACCTATCTTTGAACCAGTCACACTGTTCAGGCTCTTGTTCATGACGAAAATCTCGCAAAAGCAATAAGCCACGGAAAACATAAACTATTTGTTTCGAGGAAGTGAATTTCAACTTCTCACGTCGTTCACTTGGGTATTTTTGACGTAAGAAATCACAAGTCGTTTCGCTTCATTTAGACAATTACTCATGGGAATTGGTCAAGCAACCTTCAAAACCGATAGATAGACATGCCGTTCAACTTTGCGAAAAGCAGGATAAAATACAAGTTCACAACTATTCCAGAAGTTTTTCTTATCACACTGAGCTGGCCGAGCGTTTAGTACAAGTTTTACGCTCGAGAGACAAACCTTACTTCAAGAGTTAATACGTCCGAGCCTTATGTATTTCAGACTGTATCGAAAAACGATAAGCCAAGTGATGTTATCTTAGATGTGTGAAACAGAAAATAACGTGATCAGCGATATTTGTAATGAACCGACTTTTCGATTACAAAATCTGCCTTGATAAAGATTAGTCAAGGTAATAAAAAATCGGCTTATTACAAGCACTCCTGACCAAGCTATTTTTCAAATAGGAAAACCCACAGATTTTGCTTTAGCTGTTTCAAATCAGGAGAGGAGAGAAATGCTTCTTATTTACCCCGCCTTTGTTGTAAAACGCTGCAGTTTGACTTTCAGCTTACGTGCTTCTTGTAGTAGTCAAATGTCACTAAATGAAAATTAGTTTGTGTCTGTCATTCGCTAAAACATGTAACGAAATTCGATCAATCTCTCAAAGAATCCGCTCTAACTGGTGTTCCCGCAGTATTTTATGACTAGTGTGTTAATAGCGAATAATAACATTTCTAGAATTACACAGAAATTTCGCTTCCTTCACAGCTTCTATAAAACCATAGAAATAATAACTTGATGAGCCTTTACAGTGCTTTTAAATCAACTCCAGGATTTCAGCTTTGTTAAATAAAACTTGGAAAACGGCTGAAAAGTCATGGACTGTTTCGATTAGAGCTACTTATTGTACTCATCCGAAATAGAGATCAGTTCTACTCGGACCTTCAACTACGTGGAACCTGACCCGGGATCTTCCATGATTGGGGTCCACTTAGCAGACCACAAGGATTAACGAACACAAGAATCATTGCTTGGTAATTTGGTATCCCAAATCAAGCATGAACAAATGGTATTCACTGTCTGCAGCAGTAATTGTGACAATCAATAATTTTTTCGAATAATTTTAAAGTGAATGATTTCAAGCCCATCATGTTAGAACATAATGCATGGTCGATGCTGCTAATTTTCACAGTTTTCGACATCGTGAGTGCAAAGGTTACAAAAATAGCTCTTTTTTGTAAAAACTTGTGAAGAGTACACTAATGTTTTCTTTTACGAATGCCTCATCTCATTTTGTAACACCCTTTTGTTACTTTTGTTAACAAATTTTTGCTTCTAACCTATTTTCATTTTTGTTTTCAACGATGTTTAGGTTCTCTTTGACAGACGAAAGTCGGGATACTAATATTAAATCCCGACGTCGACTGATGCCTTGTAAGGAGAACGGAACGGCCATAGAGCTTTCAAATGTATCACCTGCTAATGCCGTTATTCTTCCTTACACTTTTTGGGTCCTCAGTAATCGGTGGTACAAAGAGGACCTCGAACAGCACATTACGGTAGATCACGGAGGCCCTTTACAAGATGACAGTCTGGATGTACCAAATGCCCATTAGATTCATGTGATCTTGATATTTCCTCTGCTAAAAAGGCGACTAGCACATTTTAGTTCCTTTCGACCCAAGATTTATCTTTGTTTGTGCGCTGGATTTACGCTGAGACAGGCTGGCGTTGGTACTGGTCGGTGTTATATCTATTTTCAAACTCTCGGTGTCTCACTGTACGCAATCGTTTGTGCAAGCTACAAGTCCACTTTTTCACTCATACTTTATTCTACAGACGTGTAAAATATTCCGGAATTTTATCGCTCACATCTCACTGAATAGCAAATCGGAATCCACAGAAACCGGATTTAACTAGTACCAAATGCATCTTCTCTCGTTAAAGAAGGTTGTATTATGAAACCAATTTTGTTCCCTTCTATTAATGGGCAAAACCCTTCGACGTGTGCTTTTCGAACGTCTTGGTTCCACTTTTATTTTGAAGTTTGTAGCTGCATCGGTTGAGCTGAAAGCATTCGGGCTTTGATCCTTTCTGACAAAGAAGTTGATTTCATGCACGATGTCATCCAAATGACGTTTGCATAAACGGAAGCCTTGGACTGATGATTCAAGTGAATCAGTTCCCAGCTTTGTTTTAAATACACGAGCTATGAGCAAATCAGACGGAGATCCCGCGGACAATACCATGCTTATTTAATATATGCAACCATGAACAGGAATTGGACATCGGGTGTGCAGAAGAACAACGACTGTTTCAGATCTCTCAATGTTTGGGCTGTATCAACAGAATCACAGCCACACTGTGTGAAACACTCACAATGAGTTCACACATATAAGGCAATAACAACCATAGTCCTTTCAGGTTAAGTTTCGTTGCACATTGAGTTCAAATCCACGTAATTCAATCTGCCTAAATGGTTCTAACACATTTGACACCACCTTTGCCGCTGTGGCTCAGTTGAGTACAAATGTGAAGCCTAGTTATCAAGGGAATTGCAGAGTCATGTAATTCTGGTAGTTCCCGTGCTCTGGCATTGTTCGTCTTCTTTGGTTAAAATCGTTCAAAGCTGGTCAGATCTGCTGCTTTTTTCCAGCGTCTTGATATGACTTCCTCTGCGTTGCCGTGAACGGAAACAGGTTATAAAACAGGACGCCATGTAATGGCACACATCTGACTTCCTCAGTGGATGCCTAATCAAATTATGGACATGACTTAGCTCAACTAACCGGTTTCTACCAGCATGTCCAGTTGGGCTGAAAACAGGATGGAAACGCATTGAGTAGCAGACACTTAAACCAGAGTTTGCTTGACTAATATACTATACAGGTTGATCATCCAAACCATAAAGTTTGCAGTAGATATTAACCTTTCAGTGAAAACTTTTAACTGAAACATCGGACATCAATCCTGCAGAAGATCATGTGCACTATTTGAAGCAGACTATTTGCCGTACTGGCGAGTGGTTCTTGTCACATAGCTGTTCATGTTTGAACAAGGGTAAACATGTGTGTAAGAGGATTTAAGAACGAATGTGGGGAAAACCGCTTCAGAACCAAGTGTAATGTCACACGTTATTTACTATTTCTTAGAGCCAAAAAAGGAATGCAATATAGCGGCCTCTTGGACAACTTATGTATGTTGGAAGTTGTAGCTGGAACATTTTGAAGTGTAACAAAAGGCTAAATGGTGTATTATTGACCAAACATACTTGTAAGTTCTTACAGTCAGAAGGAAGTTGATTGCACTGGTATCGGAATGGCGCAATGTTACACGGTATTCAATTTATGGGACTATAATTTTCTCTTGTTGCCATGGTAAACTAGCCGAATTCATATACATGCCCAATTTTTATGGAATTGTAGAAGATCTGCTAACGGTACTGACAATCCCAAGCTCAGGTTTTTTGCATCGCACAGCAGCTAATGTCAAACGAATTTTTGTGACTAAGATTTCTTGATTTCAACATCAAACACATTCCTCCGAAGGTGTAGACCACTAAAAAACTTGGCATTTGCGTTTTAAGACCAAATGAGCATACCGGTTGCGAGTGCTTCTAATACCCTTTTTAAGGTGACAGAAGGCACGTTTTACGGCAAGTCCACAAAACCTGTCCACATTCTAAATTTTATTGTTACGCTACCGTAGCAAGCTTGTGTATAAACCGATGCCTTGGCAACCGAGAAACAGGACACCTTTAGCAAAATTGCACGTTTAACGCTAGGCGACATATCTGTTTTTCAATGTTTCCACAAATCGAAACATCGCTTGCCGGTGAACCCTTTGATCAATAAAAAGCATAATTTAGTGGTATTTATTGTCAGCTTAGAAACCTAAGATTCTGTTTGGACAGACCTCCAAGGGCGAAAAGCTTTTGTCGGGCGACTGGAATTAGTGTGCAGCTACCGGCTAGCTGTTGCCGAAGTTTAACTCCTCTGATGTCTTAACGACACTTCGTATTACCGTTCATGTCTGCATATGGATAATCCTTCCCATCCATTAGGTCACCCCCATACCGTGGTCGATCCTCAACAAAAGGTTTTGTTCCTTGGATTAGGATAACATAAACTCATTCATTGTCCTTCTTTTGCATCATGCACGCTTATGTTTGCATAGTTCAGTAGCACTGGCTGACAGTAGGTTTGAATGACTATTGCAAATGAAAGTAACAGTCGAATGAAAAGCTCCAGAACCAGAAGAAATCTACTTATCGTTGTTTTCTCTGTTTACCGATGAGGATGATTTTGATGACCGCCAAATTTTTTTCATGCATACCCATCCTAAATGGTCACAGTGACGAAGGACTTTCCGTGGTCCTGGTCAGTCCAGCTAACTGTAATGTGTGGTTATTTAATCGCTTGGATGTAGTGTTTGACACGTCAACTTCATTTCAGAATTCATTTTATGAAACTAAATCAATCTCCAATAGTGCTGAAGCTTTATTTAAAATCCTTTTACTGTGTTTGTTCAGGCGGTTAAGGTCATCAAGTTTTATGGTGAATTTCTTCCATTCTAGTGCTACTACTTCTGATCAGACATCCGTTTTGCCAGTCGTAAAATTGTGTGCATTGCTAGTTGGATAGAAGTAAAGTATAAAAGAAAGAAAAAAGGTATGTAGATATCCCTATAGTGTAAGCGAGTGAACCAGTATGTAAAATTCCTGCTTCTGAAACTTTATGAATTTTTGTTATTAATTCGGTCACGAAATTAATCTTTAATTTTAATTTTGATTAAAGAATTACAGCCATATAATAAAATCAATTTTTCCTCATTCCGAGGCTTTCTATTCCTCAGTTATTCATTTTATTCTCTTCATTTACAACGGCAACAGATGCTGCATGGTAACTTCCTCGGCATTTCCTTTCAGGCTTATGTTTCAACAGTGCTAAAAGTAAAGAGGACTCAACCTGGTTAGCATTCTTTGCATCGCGCAGTAAAACGTTTTTGCGAGTCAGGTTTGGGAATCACAAGACATTGTTGACGGATATAGTAAGTGAGCTTGGGTGGGCCGATGGTTGAACATTTTTCCACAAGGTCACTGGTTACCCGTTTGACTTATGAAACGCCAGGAAATTCAGCACAGTGTACCGCGCGCGAATGTAAGAGAATCTTATTGGGACTGTCCTGGGGGAAAACTCACTTTGGTAGAAATCATAAGCGCGATGGATATTCCGACATGTCAATGATCCCAGAGTGAAGAATTGAACTATTTATTTGTTTGGCAATCTGTTGTTGCGGTACACTCTGTATTATGGCACAAAGGGGCGTCTGGACTTCATCAACATCGAAAGCATACTGCTTCCAGTTTGATCGACTCACAATGATCAGTAAATGTTGCAGTTAATGAAAATATCAGTAACGTTTCTGACGCTTTACGTTCCACTTAAATTTACGGCTTGGTAGTGTTTTTGACCAGTTTCTAAAGAAGATACAGTTTCTGGCATGCGTGGACAGTTTAAGAACCGTTGTTACTGCCCGGTTCAGCTTGAAAATAAATATTGTCAGTAACTAAAAAAGCATTTTCGGAACCTAATGAGGACATCATAATAGGTAACGTTTCGGATTTACGTGGTTACAGCCAGTTCGTTAGTCGTCTTTCCCTCATCTACAAAGCCCGTCTTCCTCTGTTAGTCATAGCTAGTTTTTGACTAGAGATCGCAACACGGATTATGTTCCTGGTGCCCATTTTTGTCAAAAAGCGAAAGAAAAACTCCGTTTGTTAATCGGGATGATATTCGAATAGGTGAGTTGTAGTTTTAAAAAAATACCAAAGCATTGGCTTATCAGCGAAAATGTGAATTTTCCTAGGCTGGAAGTGGGCACGGGGTGCACAATCATTAGCAGACCTTGTTGTACTTACACTCAATCATTCGTGCATGGAGGGGAAAAAAATTCACGTAAGATTGACTGTATATCATTTCGGATAGAATGAGGCGCCATTGTGGTGCCCGGGCAGACTTTCTGAAAGATGCGGTCTTTCGTAATAGTTCGCGAAGAAGTTTGTTTCACGGTTTCCAAACTCCGTATAATTACCACCGGGACAAAAGTGATAAAGGCATCTGATGTCATGAATAAAATACAACTAGTATGTGTTTGAATTAAATTAACTAACCGATTCCGTGAGAATATTGATTTACAGTTCGGCTTATTTGCAATCAGTAACATTCTTGGGAAGCTGTGTTCCAATAAGGGTAGAAACAAATCACCTGATTTTCTGTGCTCATTGTTTCGGCATTTCCTATTCACCTAAGTAAATTTGCTTGCTTTCACATCAGTACTAAAAGAGATGAAAGTATATCCACCAATTTCTTTTCTGGACAGGTAAACGAGCGTCAGTTTGTCGATAACCAAATGTTTTTTGTTTTGAGAGTGTTGGAGAGCAGGGTTCACATTTACTGTCTTAAACAGTGCTTTCTATAGCGCTTTCACAAAACTCGCAAATTATTGGCGAAAGAAACAATGATAGGAAATTCTTGCTGAAATAATGCACTCATTCTACTGCATCCAGGAATAGGTATTTGTGGGAAATGCATTCCCTTGTTAGTGTGAACTAGGATAGTTAATGAAGAATCACGGTAAACTGTAGCTGGGTCATAGTTTAACATGGTCAGAGGCATCGGTCACATTGACCTCGACACTCGTTAAGAGCAAATCCAATGTAGGAAAAAGTCAGTCAATTAGAATGGATCGAATTACGCAACGAGAAAAGCTGACCATGGGAAACGTCTGTTTACGACTGTTTTTTTTCCTGTGAACCAGATGAGGTTTCGTTTCGACTATGTTGCATGGATTAACGGGAAAATTAGACACGACACCTTGGCAGATATTCCCAGTCTGCAAAATACAGAATATTTACTCGATTAGTTACACTTCAGATCAGTCGTTTTTTGCCTTACTCTTGAAGGTGATAATAAGAATCCATCCATCAGTTTTGTGCTGTCACAGAAACATCCCAAATTGTCAGCTCGTTTCAAGTCTTGTGTCAACAAAGTGTTCGTAGACGAGACCATGTTGGCCGTTTCTGATCACACTTTAGTGATCGCAGAAAATAGAATCTGAACATCGAAGAATTATAAATCGACAAAAGTCGGCAATTTTGCCATTTATTTTTATTCCGATTATGATGGCAATCTGTACCAAAAAGGCAGAATCATTTTCAACTTTTTAAGCATTGTTTCGGGCATCTAGCCACAATAAAACTTGCCGATTTTTATGAGAATTTTTCGTGCGTTTGTTTAAGTTAGCATTTCTAACCGGACGTCGAAGCGTAAAATTCAAGCGCTCCTTCAAATCACAATCTTTACAGTTTTGTTACATTGGTCTGAGTTTCTTCAAGTACTTTTTGCTTAGCACTGGCCAAAACCGAAATTCAAGGTTCACTTAAGCTGAAAATCTCTCGGTATATTCATTGCCTTTCATGATGTGATGTGAATTGTTCGAACGAATTTGTGAATTCGCATCCTACTAACCGTTCCATCTTGTTGGCGTCTAGTGTATGAGAACGAATTTTGAGGATTACCTTAACCCGTATGGAGAGACCATTTGGTAGCATTTTCACGGTTTATAGCGAACAAACTAGAAATAAAGTTGTTCTAGATATGTTTCTCAAAGAAACTTTCAAGCGCTTTATTAGATACTAGGACTTTTATGACAAATATGCAGTAGTTCTGGAACGGGGGTTGCGACCGCTGTGAAGGCCATTTAAAAAAGAAAGCAACCGGTGGTTTGGAGATTCACACCCGCAACTTTCACTCCAAACGCCACTGGAATGCAGTTCATCATGATTTATTGTACACGAATTGTTAGATTAAAAACTAACTTTTGGAACCGAATGGTTCACTGTTCTCCCACCTCCCCGTCTGGTCACTAGGAGGTGCTAGGCAGAAGGATTATTTCCAAATGTCACGTTGTGGCGTCAAGGATATCTTGATAACCCGGGTAAAAACAAAAGAGTTTCGGTCCGCAAAACTCTTCTTTTATTCAGTCAGCCCTTTAGGGCGGGGTAATTCTCTTCATCTAGTTGCTAGTAGAATATTAATCATGGTAGAACTGGGATTCCGATCGCCGGTGCGACTGCGTACCACGTATAAAAACCCAGGTATAACCGTGACCTTATAAGTTGTTATCTCTCATGTCAATCACTATTTTCTCGTTTTTTTAGCTCATTTGAAAATACATTTCGTTTACTGAGGATACTCCATTATTTCCAGATGAGGCGCCAAACCTGTGGGGAAAACTTACTCATTTAGTGATATCTCATAGAACAAATGTTACAAAATAAAACATTTCTACCAAAAAGGGTCTTTTATAGAATAACGGCTGAGGTGAAGATGTGACTTCTAATTGCCGGCCCCCACTGCTGCGGCGAGAATGCACTTGGACGCGGTGTGACGGCTTGCATGCCTCCGGAGCCCAACGAGCTACACAGGATGGCTTATCTCAAGCCGAAGATCCAATCATGCCTGGAAAATCAATGAGTAGAAGCCTGATGAAGTAGTCTCCTGATCCTCCAAGTTGGTGGTTGATCTGATCTAGCAGCTCAGTCGGAAAAACGATTGGAAGA